>BMAC01000058.1:2171096-2183945 GCA_014905375.1 Phtheirospermum japonicum | reverse complement strand
ATAGAAATGAACTCAAAGCATCTTTGAAGGTGAAAATCGGAAAAGAAAATGAGTTTGTCAGATACAAGCCTATCCTGATGAATCAAGAAGATCGAAAGGATATGCAACAAATACTTAAGGAACACATGGACCTTAAGTTGATTGAAGCAGGAGTTTCTCCATACAGCAGCCCAGGATTCTTGGTTCGCAACCATGGAGAAATAAAAAGGGGAAAACCAAAATTGGTAATTAATTACAAAGGAATCAATAACATCTTGGAGTTTGATGGATATTATATCCCAAGTAGAGAGCATTTGGTGAATTGCATTAAGAATGCAAAAGTGTTCTCTAAGTTTGATTGCAAATCTGGATTCTACCAGATTAAGATGGAAGAAAGAAGCAAGAAATTCACAGCCTTCTCTACACCACAAGGACACTATATCTGAAATGTTATGCCGATGGGCCTAGCAAATGCACCTCAGATATATCAAAGAAAGATGGATAATCTTTTTAAAAATTATTTCAACTTCATGTTTGTATACATTGATGATATACTCATCGCATCAAAAAACATGAAGGATCATCTAAAGCATTTGGAGATTTTCTCAGATGTTTGCCGCAAGGAAGGATTAGTGCTTTCGGAAAAAAAGGCAGTAATTGCTACAAGAAATATAGAAAAGATACAGGAATTTCCAGACACACTCAAGGATAAGAAACAACTTCAAAGTTTTCTAGGAGTTGTTAATTTCGACGGGATGTTCATAAATAACCTGGCACATTACAGGAAGGTGTTTAGCTCCCTACTAAAAAAGGATGTCGATTTTAAATGGGAAAAAGAACACCTTGAAGGGATTAAACAGTTAAAGGAGGTTTGCAAACAACTCCCAAAATTGGCAATTCCGAATGACGAGGACGAGCTGGTCCTATACACGGATGCCAGTGATTATTGGTGGGCAGCGGTTCTTACGAAACTAACGCCCAAAGGAGAAATGCCATGTAAATATTGCAGCGGGCTATTCTCAAATAGCGAGGCAAACCGATGGCACATCAATGAAAAGGAGTTTTTCGCAGTTAGAAAGGCGTTTAATAAATGGCCTTTATTTCTACTATCTAAGAAATTCACCTTAAAAATTGATAACTCAAGCGTTAGAGCCTTTTTGAAAAACAAAATTGAATCTAAACCCGAAAAGGCTAGATTACTTAGATGGCAAGCTGAATGTCAATATTATGATTTTGATATTGTCATTATAAAATCTCATAAAAATGTTCTTGCAGTTTTTTTTAACGAGAGATGGAGGGATCAGAGATTGATTCGTTCCTCAAAATGGCGAGGCATCTAAGGGAACACCTGGAGATGCTTCAACGCGAGTTCGATGCATTGACCCTCAATGCAGAGGTAACRGGAAGGTTACAACGAGTTGATCGGGAAATTGTTTCCGATCGAATACGAGGTTGCATACAGGCCAACGAACAGCTATGGTCTGTAATGAGAAAGCCCCTTCTCCGAGCGACATCTTCAATGGTGCAAAAGGAGACACTTCGAGTACAGGGCTCTACACCTGTAGCAGGGGATTCAAGTACCCCTAGCACGAGAACTAAGAGGGAATCATCCACGGATGAACCGTCTCAAGTTAAAATCGATACTACGGAGTTAAATCCCGAGTTTTCGAGTCAACCCATCGCCTCAGGGGTTAATGAGGAAGAGATCGATCTTAGGCCACAGACAGGCAAATCTAAGACCGATACTTACGAAATTTTGAAAACTCCTCATTTTCAGGTTTACCAACAGAGATGGGAAAGGTTAATAACCAGGTTGGGAATTAATCCGGCAAAATGTCTAATGGATATTTCCGAAAGATATCCTAGAATATGGATGATGCCAGAATCTCATCCACAAGATGTAAAAAGCTGGTATGAATTCGGGGCCTTAGCATCCGTTCATACAAGATCACCAAGCTTCTCGGAAATATCACAACTTTCGAGATGGATACAAGATGCAGTGCATGAAACATGGGAGAATAACCCACATCTTGCACGAGGTGATGTCCTAGAATTATATTTCTTTAGCGCAGCACCAGAACCAGTTGGAAAGGGAATGCATGAAGTGTTCCATTTCATCAAACTCAGGCGACCAGACATGGAAGCAATTAAGAGAATCAAGGCACCATCGTCTGAAGGAATTCCGTTAGTGGCATCACTCACGGAAGACGACATGTCCACAAGAAGGGCATGGGGTCTTTGGGTCTGCCTCACCGAGATGGACAAAGTCAAGTTCCCGTTCAAGTTCTTCCAGAATACGGTGAATGGATCTTTCCTGTTAAACACAATGACAAGAAACACAACAGGATTCGCAGAAGATCTATTTGAGAAAAAGAGATCTCTTTTGTGGAACAACAAGCTACCAGGGAGTAAAGAAACTCGCCGGAAATACTGTAACATGGCCCACGTTTGGAGATGGACAGAGAAAATATGTCCGGAATGCTCGAATCAGACGGAGCCAGAGTTTGGAACAAAGTCCAAACAGAATAAGCCAAGTGATCAGGGGACATCAAAAAACACGTTTTACCCGGGGACCGCACAAATCAAAAAAGTAAAGAATTCCCCGACAACAATAAAAGGATCATGTGATGATCAGGTCCCCCAAGAACGTGCCTCTGGAAAGCGGAAATTCCACCAGCTAACAGAGGACAATAATGCAAATAAAAACGTAAGCAATGACGTCAATTAATTCACAAGCTATGTGAAGTCCGGATTTCAAGTCCGCCAGACTTCTATAAATGCAGGATTTGGAGGAAGAAGAAGGCATCGCTCATCACCTTCTATTTTCTCATATTAATAAAGAAAAAGTGTTTTGTGTGCAAGAATAAAGAGTGTTTTAATAGTTTGTATTAAGAAGTTTATGTATTTACGAGTGCAAGCCTTCTCTATGAGAGGCTAAACAAGTTTTCTCCTCCCAAAAGGAGATTACTAATGTAATAAATTTTATTCTAAGTTCTTAATAAAATAAAGGCTTCTGGTTCAACATGTGTGCTTAACCAAATATCTATAAATCAAGTATCTCGTACGCCTAGTGTAGGAAACGAACTAAGGCTGTGCTGAACAGTTACTGAAGGAGTCGGATAACTTGTAGTTCATCTTCTGTAACTAGAAGTTAGACGGTGTTATCGTCTGTAAAACGGACTAGGGGCGGTAACTTTCCGACTGGTGGCATCGCAACCCATCTCACCCGGAGCTGTTTCGGTCAAAGAGAGGTACGAAATTTTAGAGAAATTTTAATTTTACGGAAGCATATTGGGCCTAAGTACTATCTGGTAATTTTCTAAGTATTTTTTATTCTGTACCTAAGTATTAAGTATATTACAATTAATTACTCAATTTTCTGCACAAAAATATAAGGGCATATTGGTCTCAAGGGAGCTATCTTTAAATTATATATGGAGTTAGAGAGTGGAAGCAAAGAAAATTTAAAAGGGAAGTAAACTCCAAAATGAAAGAAGGCAAAGGGAGTGGTCCAAAAAACCCCTTAATTTAAAATACTACTCCTACATTTTTGTTTGTTCTTTGACAAGATCCTCACTTCTCAGTTGGTAACTGAGCACCATTTTTGAGCTACACTCCCAATCATTCATGTCCAACCATAAGCATTACGGTATCGCGAAACAAGTTTTGAGCTCGAATTTCACTTCCAAATTCAATGAACAACAAGCCGCCCATTTGATTGCTAAAACCCTAATTAATTCCACCTCCAAATCTCCCCAATTTTCACCGTCTCTCATTTCCAATCTAAATCCCCACATAACCCAGCTTGTTCTCTCGAATCCAAAAGTCTCCCCTTCTTCCTGCTTGCGCTTCTTCGAGTTCCTGCAGACGGATCAGTCGATTAACCCACACAAACCCAATTTCCAAGCCCATTTAACTGTTATTCTGCGGCTATTCGAAATCAGAAGATTTGCCAAGGCCAAGAATATTCTGAAAGCTGCTGTTTTAGATGAGGGTCTTCGATGCCCGCTAACGGAAATAGTTACTTTATTCGATCAAAATCAAAATTCTGCAGAACCCAGATTTAAATTCAAGTTTTTTGATCTGCTATTTAGGGTTTATGCTGATAGCAGGAAATTCGACGAGGGGTTGGAGATTTTTGAGTATATGGTGAATAATGGGTTTGCGATTGATGAGCGTTCTTGCATGGTTTACTTGATTGCATTCAAGAAATGCAACCAATTCGAGAAATTGTACAGGTTTTTCCAGAGAATGGTGGAGTGTAACGTGAGGATCACAGTTTATTCAATGACGATGGTGGTTGATGGATTGTGCAAGCGAAACGAAATCGGGAAGGCGAGAAGTTTAATGGACGATTTGGTTAGAAAAGGGATTGTTAAACCAAATGTGTATACTTTTAACACATTGATAGATGCTTACGTGAAGAAATCAGATAATAAGGGAGTTAAAGAAATCTTAACTGCCATTGAGAAAGCCGAGGTTGATTTCAATGTGGTTACATATACTCTTTTAATCGATCATCACGCGAAATGTTTCAAGACTGAAGATGCAGAGAAGGTGTTCGAGAAAATGTCTGAGAAGGGCATAGCAGCAGATACTCACGTATACACCTCGATGATTAGTTTGTACAGTAAATCGGGTGATGTCAAAAGAGCATTTGCTTTATTTGACGAGTTGGTCGAGAAGGGACTCGAGCCGAACGTGCACACCTACGGTTCGTTGATACACGGCGTGTGCAAAACGGGGAACGTTGAGGCGGCAAAACCGTTGCTCGACGACATGCAAAGAAACGGGATTGATTTGAATCGGGTCATTTTCAACACGTTGTTGGATGGGTATTGTAAGAAAGGAATGATTGATGAAGCTCGGAGATTGCAAGGCGTTATGGAGAAAAAGGGACTCGAACCCGACGTTTACGCGTACAACATTTTAGCTAACGGTCTATGCAGAGTAAACCGGCACGAGGAAGCCAAAAGCTTGCTTTTCTCAATGGTGGACAAGGGCGTGGGCCCGAATATTGTTGCTTACACAACACTGGTCGACATATACAGCAAGGAGGGTAATTTTGTCGAAGCGGAGAAAGTTTTAGATGAGATTGAGAATATGGGAGAGAGGCCGAATACGGTGACGTACAATGCTCTGATAGATGGATATTGCAAAAAGGGTAAGATGAAAGAAGCTCATAAATTGAGGGAGAAAATGGATGCAAAGGGGATTTGGGCAGATGTTTATACGTACACCTCGCTGGTGCATGGGGAATGCATGGTCGGGAAGATAGATGAAGCGGTGAAGGTGTTTGAAGAAATGCCGATGAAGAATATAAGTCCGAATGTGGTAACTTACACAGCATTGATATCGGGTTTGTCGAAAGAGGGGCGATCGGATGAAGCTTTTAAGTTGTATGATGAGATGAAAGCGTTTGGTCTCGTGCCCGACGATAGGGTGTACACTTCTCTTGTGGGTTGCCTCCATGGGACTAAAACATAGTCTTTCAGGTTGAGGTCATTTTGAGTATGATACATTTAAATGTATCAAACAATTTTGTAAGAAGTTTTTATGAGCTTATAAACTCCCTATTATTTTCCCTTTTTTGTCTTTTATCTAAATTGGCTCATTATTTCTATTAAATATGTAATAAATAGTTTATAAATAAGGAGTCTAAGAGCTCATAAACTCTACCAAAACACATGATATGTTTTATTTGTTTCTCTACTAAGATCAATATGCTCAAATATAATAATAATAATAATAATAATAATAATAATAATAATAATAATAATATAATCATTTAGATGCTAATTTCAAATTCTGAAAGACAATATATTTAATAAACTTCCAATAGTTAACAATTATATGTTACACTATTGAATCATATGGAACGGACACAAAAGACAAATGGTGTTCAGTTTTATGTACACTCCAAACTAGAAGCATTCACTTCTGCACCAATATGAACCAAAAAGAAAATATACAGATACACAATTACACAATTTATAGGCTAGACAAGCATATCTGCATACGCTTCTAGCCCTTGGCTACTAAGACACTGTTTCAGCTTGTACAAAGCTCGACTCTCCAGCTGTCTAACTCTCTCCTTCGATAACCCGAAACCGGCACCAATTTCAGACAGTGATTTCTGTTTTCCGTCTTCGATCCCAAATCTCCAACGGATTATTTTCCTCTCCCTGGGATTGAGAACGCTCAAGAGATTACGCATGTGTTGTCTCATCAGCTGCTTTGATACACCCACTTCTGGGACTTCAATTGAGGTGTCCGCAGTAATTTCCTGTACAAAATTATACAATTATAAATCTCCAATCATATTTTTTTAGAGTTAATTACAAAAACTGCCCTTGGCCTTGAGGTTTGACCTAATTACAGAAAAAGAACTGTCATGTGGATTTTTTTTCTTTGTAATTTTGAAAGTTAGCTGGGTTCTTTTGTGTAATTTGGTCTAGCATCAAGGGTACTTTTGTAATTTATCCCTAAGTTTTAATCAACCAAATGACCCTCTGAAAGAAACGCCTATAATAATTTTATTTAGAACCTTAACCAGAAATAGTAATTGAAAGAAATATACCTGATATGTGGTTTTTTGGTCAATCCAGACAGGCTGTTGCATCGAAAGAGGCAGTCTGGCAGTGTATAGCAATTTCTCTAATCGCTCAACGCTAATTCCGGCACGTGCCGCTATATCCTCGTTCCTCGGGTTGTGATTACCTTGTTGAATGCATAATTTCTTCGCTTCGTACACCTTGTTGAGGAGGCCATAAACATTCTCCTGAAACATCGTAAATTTATTTGAATGAACTTTTCCTCAAAACTTTTAAATAAAAAAATACAAATGGAATTTTTGCAAGAGGGCATTACAGGCAAGCGGATTGTTCTAGAATGCTGAAATAGGGCTTTCCTAACCGATTGCCTTATCCACCAGTACGCGTAAGTAGCAAATCTGCAACCCGCTTGGGGCTTGAATTTCTCAACGCTCCGCATAAGGCCCATGCTTCCCTCCTACGACAAAGCAAAAAAAAAAAAAACTCAAATTATAGCAATAACTTTCAGGGGAAAAAAATAAAAAGAAAGAAAAAGAAAAGATACAACAAAGATTGGGTTGATTTAAAATATATATATATATATTAACATTACACGAATACATTTGAGGTTTGATTTCGTCTATAACATTTTTTCACTTTCATATGCAAATAACATTTCAAAAAACCCCACGCATTGATATAAATTATTACAATTACCCCCTTAAACTCAAGACAAAATCAAACATCAGGGGGGCTTTTGTATTTTAAAATACCCCTGGGTCGTCTTGTAATTTGTCCATACCTCAGGGAGAGGTTTGTAACTATCCCTAACTTCCAAGATGGCCAAACTCCTCAATTTTGCATAATTATTTCAAGAAACAAATAAGAAATTAAATAAAAGAACCCAGTACTTCATATTCAAACAAGTGAAAAGTCTTAAAAATGCAATCTTTAATTCACCTGCAAGAGGTCCTGTAGGCTTAGACCACGCCCTTGGTACTGCTTAGCAATGTGAACCACCATTCGGAAATTGGCTTTAATTAACCTATCTCGACTGCTATTCCCACAGTGAACCAGAGACTGCAAGTCATGACAGCTAGTCCCAACGGCCTCGGCCCACTCAATTAGCGTAGGTTCGCGGGAAAATTGAGTTTCAAGACGGCTTTTCACTTCATTAAGTTTCATCAACTCCTAGACAAAAAGAAAAGAAAAAGAAAAGAAAAAAAGAGATGCTTACAATAGTTACAATCAGCTTATCTTCAATAGAAAAAGGCAATGATGAAAGCAAGAAACCTGTATCTTTTCTATTAAGTCAAACTCTTCTTTTGCAGTTAAGAGTTGTGTTGTTTCTGGGGCCCATAAGAACAGACGAAGAGGGTCATTAGGATCGAACCCGTCGTTGAATTTTCTATGTGATTCTGGCTTCTTACGATGGTTGGTATCATGATCCTCGACTTTTGGCTTGGGCACTTTCCTCCTCTTACTTTGCCTCTCCAGACGACGTGTTGACCTAACAGTTCTTTGCACAGGAACACTGGCAAAAGAAGTCTGATTATAAAAAATAAAAGATAGGAAAAGAGAAGAGAAGAGAAGAACCCAACTATCATTCAAAATTATAAATACTCCCTTGACAATAGTTTCTGTTTAAGAAATTGAAATTCAACCCTCAATAGGGGGAGGTATTTGTTAAGTAGATACAAACCTCGAGAGGGTGTTTGTAAAACGTATTTGTCATATTGAGAAATAACTTGAATATCTGTATTTAGGCAAAAACTCAAGTGTAGTTTTTCAATTTACTTTAATTACAAAAAATAAAATCACAACTATGTTTCAAAATTAAAAATGCTGTGCTGACAATTGTTTCTATTTTACAAATTAAACCTCAAGAAAGGCGTTATTAAAATGTATTTGCTATTGTGAAAAACTGGAGTTGTTTATATTTAGGCTAAAACTCATGGGTAGTTTTTTTAGTTTACTCTTAACTTACGTGAGCTTTTTTAAGGACACATATAGGATATAAAAGTGAAGATAGAAAGATGCAGACTTTATACTAGAAGTGTCATCAAGGGGGGCTTCGAAAAACTCGGCGTCTTTGGCAATTGTGGCTGCCTCTTTGCATGCTGAAAAAGCTTCTTTTGCAAGTTCAACTACACGTTCTGCTACTAAACCCGTTAAGTTTTCGCTTTTTCTTGAAATGGGCTCTGATGCCATAGAAAAGGATTCTTCCTTTTTCTGTAAGGATGGCCATCTGAAATAACACACGAGAATTATCAAGCTAGGGAAAAAAAACAGAGATTCATGCAAAATAACATTGTATATAGGTTTTACGGTTTGATTACTCTTACAAATACCACAATTCTGGCACACGTAACAACTGATGCTGAAAGTCATTTACGTATTGATCGGGATCGGCATTGTTTTTTCCTTCATGAGTCAAAGGTGTGGGTCCCACTACCATGTGTCTCTTATCCAATGTTTGCTTCAAACCAGAAAGAAACAAAATGTATCAAGAAAAGGAAGCAACGATTTATACTTAATTAAAGTTCATTCGAACTACAAAAATGTGAAAAGGCTCATTCCTGAAACACTAACAAAATTGGAAAAAATGTTTCCCACGCCCTGTCTGATATGTTATTTCTTATATATATTTGTTAAATTTGAGAAATCAATATCTACACTGTTAGTCGAATCACAAATATCCTCACCTGAAATGTGTTGTCATTACGGTGATCCTCGATAAGAACTGAAGTGGCAGAAAATCGAGCTAACGAAATAGTTGACAGAGAGGTTAAAGCAGGAGTTACTTGCTCATGAAGCATCAATACTGCAAAATTTGTAGGTTAGCATAACATATTGAGGTCCTCAAAAATTAAAAATTAAAAATTAAATTGGGAGTGTGTAATCACACTTTATGAGTCTCTCTCACAGTCCCAGGAAATAATGGACATTCAAATAATACTCAAAAACAGATTTTCACCACTCTTAGTTCCTGGTAAGTTAAGCTGCGTCAAAATAACCGCCTCAAAGAATTTGCAAAAGATTTTAAAAAAAATAAAAAAATCATAACCATACGATTAACAAGAGTTCAAATACGAAGCAGCCTAGAAAGCGAGTTTTGGAGCAATTACATGGAATTTCAAATCAAGAATCCGATAAACCTAATGCAATCCCATTTTCTATCAACAATATATTCATCAAGTCGTAGAATTAAACACATTCGATAATAATTCAATTTTTTTATTTTTTTGAAAGGCACCTGAAGAAGAGGAGCAATTTCTGAGATGTGTTTTGAAAGGAAATTGTGGTGGAGAAGATACCAAGCTCCTACCCGCCTCCATACTTTCTGAGCTTTACTCTGAAAAAAATATATAAATAAATAAAAAATAAGAGATTTTTTGGTTTGAGCAGATAGATAAACCCACCTTTCAAATGGATGAGGTTTTTGCAGCTTCTTCTTCTGATTTTTAACATAGAATGACCGGATTGCCCTGCAGATATTTTATTATTACGATTATGTTGTCTGTGTCTTTGATTTAGTATGTATATGCCTTTCATTTAGGCCCAATGCCCTACGCAAGATATATGAGGACCCCAATAAGCCCAATATAAATAGAAGCTAAATTAAAATGGGCGCAGTGCCTCAAATATCGATATTATAGAATTGTATGATTATTACTAGTTGGACAGACGCAAAATAATGACTACAAAATTCATGTCACTAAATCTTAACAATCCATTTTTTTAAAAGGGCCAACGCTTAAAAAATTAACATTATCAGTTTGTTTGATAATAGCATTAAAAAACCATAATAAATACCTCATATATCTCTGGATACAGAAAAGGTAAAAATAAATAAGATTAACGTGATCAATAACTCCATAATAATCAAGCCAGTCCTGGTCGAGATGTACCAGGATATGACGATGGAAATATACTTATCAATACATATTCATAGAATGTTCATTTTTAAGAAAAATATATTATATTTTCTACGAACACGTATCAATATATATCCGTAAATTGTCTATTATTTAAGAAAAAGTAACCGCTTCGACATCTGAATTCGAAAAAATATATAAAAGTTTATATTCATCCAAAAATAATGTTGTAAATTGGATTAATTCTAATTTAATGGTACAGTATTCTACATGTCGTGTAGATAATTATACCTTTTTGAATTTTTCAAATCCATTTATTGGTGAGTGAGAAATGGTATTTGGAAGTTGAATAGGTGCTTTTATGCCTTTTCGTTTATCCCACATTGATAGTTATTCAATGTGGAAGGGAGTTTAAAAGTGTTTAACTTTTAATGAGTGGACATCTAGTGAGCCAACGGGTATTGTGGGTTTTGTGTAAACGAAGCTCACGCGGGTTCTTGGACTTGGGTTCGTCAGTCCGCCTTCGGCGAAGCCGAGCCCGGTCCCGGACCCGGACCTCGGTCATGGGTCCTGGGCCTAGGCCTTGGGACGATTGTGATGGTCCGTGTGGGGTCCGGGTTCTGGTTCAACCTTGGCTAACCTTTTAGCCACATGTGGTTTTTGACCCCAAGTTTATTTTGTTAACTCCTGACCGTTTCGTAACGGCTGACACCTGACCAGTCAGACGTTTTCAAACTTTTGAATTCAAACAGCAACGTATCTGCACGTTGAACTCGTCCAGGTGCATGCTTGTGAAAACTGACTGTTTGAACGCCATTAAGGACGTCTTAATTGGCAGTTGTAACCCTAATTTGAACCCCTATAAAAGGGTGAGACTCCTGCATTCCTTTTTTACACTTTCCATACGCGCATGAACATCTGAAACACCTGAACTACAAACATACTCATATTCTGCATCTCATTTCTTAGCTCAATTCGTTTTCTTTCAGTTCGCCGGAACCCTGATATTTACGGTGCTGTAATATCAGGGACGAAGTAGTTTTATCTTTGGGAACGATTTGTCGAAGGGCACTACCGGGGCAAATTCGTTTTGCGGAAAGAGTGACCACTCGACTCGACTTTTTAATTGTTTTATGTTCTTCTTTTATTTTTCCAGTTTAATGATTCCCTCTTTGTGCTCGAATTTTTTGTAACTATTCCAACAATCGCAAAACGAATTTCTGTTTTTCTATTTTTTAATTTGTAATCACTACTGGGAACATGTCAACCTCAAGCACTCCGACGAGCGACGCTATTCCGGCCATCACCTCCACTACTTCGGCGACGAACACTGCCCCCGCAGTCACGAACACAATGACAATTGGCATGTCTACGCCAATCGTGAACACTACTCAACTTGAGTTAATTATCAACCCAGGAACTCTTGACTTCTTACTCGAGACGCTGGCTAAGCGCATGGCCCAGTCGAACTCATCCATAACTTCGGCTGTTGGAACGATCTCTCTTGGGATAGGGACTTCAGTCCAAAATATGTCAGCTCCGGCTGTGACCCATCCCATTGGGATGACGGGAATTTCGGTTCCGATTTTGTTTGCAACTGCTCCCCAGATAGATTCAACTGTTTTGAATACCCATTCAACGGGTTCGGTGGGGACTTTTGTACCAACGATGAACGCGCCGGTGCACTCCTCTCGGATCATGCCCGCGGCGGAGAAGCCTCCAAAATTCAATGGGGAAGGCTTCAAGAGGTGGCAACAAAAGATGCTGTTCTACCTCACGATGCTTGGCTTCGCTAACTTCGTGAAGGAAGATGAACCACCTACTCCGGACAAGGATGAGACTAGTTTCCATGTTCACGCTGCCTACGACAATTGGTACAATGGGGACAATCTGTGTAAAGGCTTTCTCCTGAGTAGCCTAGAAGATAGTTTGAGTAATTTGTACTCGGACGCAAAGACCTCCCAAATTATCTGGGAGGCACTTGAGAAGAAATATAGTTCCGACGAGGCTGGAACTAGGAAATTTGTAGTCACGAATTTTATGGACTACAAGATGATTGATTCTCGCCCGGTTATGGAACAAGTTCAAAAGTTCCAAATGCTGGTGAATGATGTCCACGCCGAGGGGATGAAACTTCCGGATACTTTCACGGCTTCTGCCATAATTGATAAGCTTCCTCTAAGCTGGAAAGACATCAAGACGTAACTAATGATGACCTCGTTGCGGTTATCACTGAAGAAGCTAACATGATCGAGAACCGTGGTCAATGGTTCATCGACACTGCTGCAACCGCCCATGTGTGTGCTGATCGGAGCTTGTTCTCCAAATACCTTCCTTGTGAGGGAAGGAAGTTGAACATGGGAAATCAAGCTTCTTCGGAAGTTTCTGGTACTGGTACGGTTGTCCTCAAAATGACTTCCGGCAAGGAGATCACTCTGAATGAGGTGCTGCACGTTCCG
>BMAC01000058.1:2153425-2169066 GCA_014905375.1 Phtheirospermum japonicum | reverse complement strand
ACCTATGGAACTCGACGTTCACTTAAGTAAGAATAGAGGTGACCCTATTGCTCAGAAGGAATATGCTAGTATCATCGGATGTTTGATGTACATCTCCAATTTTACAAGACCTGATCTAGCTTGCTCGGTAAACAAACGTCGATATACAAGCAACCCAAGTGGAGAACACTGGAAAGCGCTTGTGAGAGTTTTGAGATACTTAAAGTATACTCAGAACTTTGGGCTACATTATGGTAGACACCCCAGGGTACTTGAAGGTTACTGTGATGCAAACTGGATATCCGATACAAAGGACTCTCTGTCAACAAGTGGATATGTTTTTGTAATAGGGGGAGGAGCTGTTTCTTGGAGATCCACTAAATAGACATGTATAGCCCGATCCACCATGGAGTCTGAGTTTATCGCTTTGGACAAAGCAGGTGAAGAAGCAGAATGGCTTCGTAACTTCTTAGAAGATATTCCATGTTGGGAGAAACCCGTGCCGCCGGTTATGCTTCACTGCGATAGTCAAGCTGCTATTGGAAGGGCAAGAAGTGGTTTGTATAACGGCAAGTCTCGACATATCCGTCGGAGACATAATACCATGAGACATCTGTTATCGAGTGGGATTATCTCTGTTGACTACGTAAGGTCGATAGATAATCTAGCGGATCCATTCACTAAGAACATAGCTCGAGATCAGATGTACAAGTTGCTAGAAGGAATGGGAGTAAAATCCACATCTTAAAGATAATTGTAGTGGAAACTCAACCATGATGAGTGGAGATCCCACAAACTTGGTTCAATGGGAAAACTAAACTACAAAAGTCTGAGTAAGTTAAACTCTATAACCCTATTCCTTAAACGCAAAAGTAGAGTTTAAATATGTCACGTGGTGAGGTTAAATCTCTGATTTTTAATGATTCTTGTGCAGGTCTTTGACTTGAGTATGACATAATATTGATTTGAAGAATCACCTATGTAAACGAGAAGTGAGGGTCGCTTCTACTGAAGCTTATGAATCCAAAGAAGTTGTTCATGGCCAGAAACGGACACAAGCGTGAGAACGGAAGAATTTTGAGACCTTAGTGGGTTGGTACTATTGTCTAGTATACACAAAGGGGAATAGTTCAAGAATTATTTTCACTAATCCGCCGGTATGCTCGGTAGTATTAACTAATGAGGGTTCAAGGCCACAAGCCACCTATCCATATTCTCTATTGTCTCTTAAGGACTGAGTTATGTATTTGCATTCATGCATTACGTTTTTGGAGTTTCTCACTCATGTGGGGGATTATTGTAAATTGGATTAATTCTAATTTAATGGTACAGCATAAATTTGTGTTAACGAATTGTATAAGCTTATTCTACATGTCGTGTAGATAATTATACCTTTTTGAATTTCTCAAATCCATTTATTGGTGAGTGAGAAATGGTATTTGGAAGTTGAATAGGTGCTTTTATGCCTTTTCGTTTATCCCACATTGATAGTTATTCAATGTGGAAGGGAGTTTAAAAGTGTTTAACTTTTAATGAGTGGACATCTAGTGGGCCAACGGGTATTGTGGGCTTTGTGTAAATGAAGCTCACGCGGGCTCTTAGACTTGGGACGAGCCTTCGACGAAGCCGAGCGGATGCGAGCCCGAGCCTGGACCCGGACCCGGACCTCGGACCTCGGTCCTCGGCTCTGGGCCTGGGCCTAGGACTTGGGACTTGGGTCTTGGGTCTTGGGCAATTGGTCCGAATTGGCTGGTCCGATTGTGATGGTCCGTGTGGGGTCCGGGTTCTAGTTCAACCCTGGCTAACCTTTTAGCCACATGTGGTTTTTTACCCCAGGTTTATTTTTGTTAACTCCTGACCATTTCGTAATGGCTGGCACCTGACCAGTCAGACGTTTTCAAACTTTTGAATTCAAACAGCAACGTATCTGCACGTTGAACTCGTTCAGGTGCATGCTTGTTAAAGCTGACTATTTGAACGCCATTAAGGACGTCTTAATTGGCAGCTGTAACCCTAATTTGAACCCCTATAAAAGGGTGAGACTCTTGCATTCCTTTTTTACACTTTCCATACGCGCATGAACATCTGAAACACCTGAACTACAAACATACTCTTATTCTGCATCTCATTTCTTAGCTCAGTTCGTTTTCTTTCAGTTCGCCGGAACCCTGATATTTACGGTGTTGTAATATCAGGGACGAAGTCGTTTTATCTTTGAGAACGATTTGCCGAAGGGCACTACCGGGGCAAATTCGTTTTGCGGAAAGAGTGACCACTCGACTCGACTTTTTAATTGTTTTATGTTCTTCTTTTATTTTTCTAGTTTATTGATTCCCTGTTTGTGCTCGAATTTTTTGTAACTATTCCAACAAATAAAATCACCGATTAGAAGAAAACTGATGGTGGCACAAATGTTTGTAGGTTTTGAGAAATAAGTAAATTATTTTTATTGCATAAATAATTTACTTGTTATGTGTCTTTGAAACTTATCACATTTGAGATTGTAATATTTATGAAATCTTAGCTTTCCACGACTATATTTTCAATAATACAATATGTGTGTGTGTGTGTGTTTGTGTGTTATGGTGAGTATAGGTTCTCTTGTGAGAAATGAAATTAAATTCTATCCATTATAACTAATTTAATCTTGTGACTCTAATTTAACGACACATATTAAATAATAACAACAAAATTAATAATACTTGTCAAACTACATTAAAATCTCATAATTTTTGTTCTTAAAAAACTGCCTCTTAAACTTTACCAAGAAAAAATGGTCGATCAAAAGCCCCTTTTCTGTTGAACTATGAACCCTAATTTCAGAGAATCAAATTGAAACTCTAAGTAGGGAAATTGGAGGTCCTTGCTTGTTCGGTTTCATCTGGTTTCTCCGAGCTGCAACAATTTTGGAGGCCCCTGTTCGCAATCGCGAGGTTTTGGTTGTACCCCAATGGCTTCAATTGAAGACAAATTAGGTATTATTCCTTTCAATTTTCAGTACTTTAGTCCTCAAATCTCCTCAATGAACTCATTTTAGTTCATACAGTTCAAGAGAAATCTGGTTTCAAATTTGCTACTTGTTGCCCTTCTATTTTTATTTTTATGGTGCGTGGTGACTGAGGACAATTTATGGCATCTATTATGAAATTTTTGAGGAATATTATGCACCTAGAATTAAAGTTCCTGTGCACCTCTAAATCTTGATGTAGTATTGAAATTATTATTTAACTACTGCTAAATATAAAATATAATAATGGTTTTTGTGTAGTTATGTTTATATGTTACTATGTTGAACATAAAGTTAGCCATTAGGTTTCAAACACAGTTGGTTGAAACCCTAGATTTGTACTGAGATTGGAATGCAACAGTGGATACTTGCTTCAGTTGTTTGAAGAGGAACATAGTCACACGCTGGCTACTAATTAAATAGTGTTTCGTAATTCCTAAGAAAATAATCGTAAAATACATGTCGACCATTTGAATTTCATATTAAATTGTATAATGGCAAACATTAGTCCAATAAAGTCTTTTAAGCTGTTCAACAGATGGTTGAATGCTACCAGAATATCGGTGTAACTTTTTTTTCGATTTCAAAAATTACAAAAGAGACTTACTAGCATGTATTACAGGGGTTGATGCACAATTTGTTATTGAAATATGTTATAAAGAGAAAAAATAGTTTGGCATTCTACTTTGATTATGAGCTTGATGAGTGTGACCGACTAAAAGAATCTTGTGGGTTGATCCCATTTATAGGAAGAAATATACAGCTTTTGGCGATGTGATGTCATTAGGCACAGCTTATAAAACTAAAACGTACATATTATATATTTGCACATTTAAATTTTAATACGTGGACAATAATGCAATCAATTATGCACAATATGTCTAATGTGATTTAACATTTGTATATGTGTTGTCCTTTGATGTCATTTCGGCTGGTGTAGGTATACTGTAAAGTTTGCACATTTAAGTGTCAATATATGCACATTTGTGACCCTGGTAATACACAATAGTCAATAGTAAAATGCACAATGATCTTGAAAATTACTTTCTCCTAATGTTATAATATTATTTCTAGTTTTTGTGTGCTTTTAGCTCTGAAATCTACTTGGTATCAGTTATGATTGTAATAATCACTCTTTGCGCATAATTTGCAGGTGACTTGAGAAAAGCAAGAAAGGGACCAATTGGCAGATATCAAGATCTACTCTTAAATTTATTTTTATTTCTTAATTTATCAAATGACTTTAGAATTTAAGAGATTATTATTTCAAAAGGCGAGTGAGTATTTATGCGGCCAACGCGAGTAACTTGGATTGCTCAGAATTTAATATGTGAACATTCAAACAAGTATTGTTTGGTGATTATGTTTAACTATTTAAAATTTTCATGATGATTTTAGTATCTATGTAACTTTTTCTGTTTTTTCTTCACTACATTTTTTTAATAATTTTTACAGTGGTGCACTGTTGGTACCATCAGTCTACGAAATTAGGACATGCACAATAATCCAGTAAGATATACACAATAATATAGTAAGATATGCACGATATTACTATATCATGTGCACATTTAAGTGCAAAAAGCATTTTCCCTCCGTCTCGCTGGAGAGAATGAACTCAATTTTAAATCAGTAAGCCATCGTCAGTTCTTACTCACCTAGCAACTTTTAACGCATTTCCCCGATTAAATTTTCTTCTACTTACTAACAACCAAATTACCTATAGATTTAAAAAAAGAAGTCACACACAAAAGACATAATAAAAGAAGCATTCGTTGATTCTAAAAGAATTCCCATAATCTATATAAATTCGAGCAACATAATTATTGCATTAAAGAATTTAACGAGCTGCACAACAAAAAATAATTGCATTTTTGAAGTTGCTAACTTGAAAAAATCTAACAGTCTCAAAATAGTTCAAACTACAATACCAATATACATTCAACCTAAAAGAGAATTCACAAATAGTTTCAAGTCAAAGACCAAACTTACAGAACCAAATTTACATGAAACATTAGAGAATTCTTACAACACCAATTTCACATTCAACTTACAACATTATAGAATTCACATATAGTTTCAAATTAAAGACCAAGTCATTTATTCAAATCAGCTTTTTGTTCAAGTTTATTTGTCTTGTAAATTGGGAGATAGTCATTCGCATTTTGCACGTTTATATTTTTCAACTCGCTTATCTCTCTGCATGCCAAGTAGTGGTAATACTTCTTCTAGATACAACCTATATATTTTTTAATTTCTATCCTTAATCTCACACGCCTAGTTGCCCTTCATTCCAACCCCCATGTACACCTCCATGTACCTCGTGATGAAAAACACCTCGATCTACATTTTCTACCCTGTTATGCATTGCATCTCCAAAAAAATTGGTTCAAATTTTGCAACCGCCTATGCGTAATGTGTCATATTGTCTTCTCTTAGAAATCGTGAAAATGAGCCTCTCTACAAAAATAAAAGAGTATAATTATATAATTATTTTGCACATCAGTACACATCATTATACATTTACTAGTGTGAAGCCCGCGATTTTCGCGGGCAAATATAAAAAATGTTAAAAAAATAAAATTTATCAAAAGAATAATTAAGAATGTGAGTTATTATATCAAAAAGAAAACAAATGTTGTTCACTTTAAATTCTGAATTTTTTTATGCTACATTAGTTGATTTGTTTATAATGATATCATTTTCGTCACAACAAAGAATTTCCAACCCCTTATGCTCTTAACTATCAATTTGTAAAATAAAGATGAGTTTGCACCATTGTGTTGTTTAGATAAACGATCAAAGTTAAGTTTATTATTTAGTGATTTCATTTTGCTATAAAGTAACAACATTCTAAGCAGCGAATAAATCAGTCCAGCCCATGTATGACAACGTAACATGGTACATGTATTTATGAAGATGTAATGGCTTGGAATAAGTATTACATGAGGTATCCCATGTTGTTAGCTTGAGTTATGGTCCTGCTGCTGCAGCCAATGGAGTCAGTTCGGAGTGTTTTAAAACAATAGTGCATCCAGAATCAAGGGCAGGAGCAAAAGGCAATCAAATACATTTTTCTCAAATAAAATCTTATAAATCCCACAAAAACCCCACAAAATAGGGAACCAAAATCAATTGATTGCAAATTCCAGTTATTCTAGTAGAAGTACATAACAATGCAAACATTAACAGTATCAACCCTGTAATGTGAAACATAATTCAATTTCAAGTTTATTTCAATTAGCTCAAGAACACCATATAAAATCACAAAATATTTATAAGTTTCAAATGAAATCAATGCATCAATTGACACACCTCCAAATCAACCACTTTTCCCATGTTCTGACTTTACAAAATTGAAACAAAGATTAAAATATACAAAAATAGTATTATATAATTTTGATCCCCGACTTCTGAAGCTTATAGAAAACACAGAATGAGAAATATAAAAAAGCAGCTTGTTTTATAAGAATATCAGTATAAATATGATCAGACTCAAGCGAAGTGCCGAGAGACGGAAAGCAAAGAGCGGCACCTATATCCTCCACAATAGTGTGGAACTCTTCGACAGAGAGGCAGAGAGCTTACCATCATAGTCAATGTTGGGTTCTTGAAACTTATGATCCACAAAGTCACTTAAACTCTCATTTTCAACAAACTCCATTATATTAGAACCGTTGATATCTAAACAAATAAAATAGATGACATAAATTAATATAAAGAAAAAAAATCATTCAAAATAGAATAACATTATAATAGAAAAAAATCAAGAAAAGAATATACATAAAAAAAAACCTTACCCTTAAGATTACAAAAATTCAGGAATTCATCGAATTTTTTAATCATAAATCAATCCATCAAGTCTCATCCAAATAATATGCAAATCACAAAAATTAGTAATCACCAATTCAGGAATTCATCGAACCTTCTAACCATAATTCAATCTATCAAATCCCATACACACAACTCACTTCCAGAAAATACTCATATCAAATCACAAGGAACCCTAACTCAATTCAGATAATGTATTTCGACAAAACTAAGATCTCAGCTTTGTAGAGTTTTTTTTTTTTTTTTAATAAAAATCAGTTTGAGTTAGGTTAAAGATTAATGAATCCAGAATCCCTCATTTTTTTAAAAGAAAAATTCAAGGTAGATATATAAGTTTGATTCCACAATTTCTGAAGTACAATTATACAATGATCAATAAATCAATTTTGGACAACCTTCAACAGAAAAAGGAAATAAGTCATGGACAATAAGAAACAAATTCTGGAAAATAGGTCTAATTTCGACCTCAGAACTCTCGTTAAAAAATAATCCAAAACCTATAATTTCTCGTTTCTGCCTACAATAAAAGAAAAACAAAAAATCCGCAAAAAAATTAGACGAACGATTAAAAAATGCCGAAGAAGAAAATACTCCCAATTAATACATAGATAAATTCAAACACAGAAACTAAGAAGATAAATAAAGAATAAAATAAAACTCCAGATCCAAATCAGAAACAAATCCAAATTAACACAAAAGAAAAAATATGTAAAAATACCTAGAAGCGAGCATCGCCTGATATGTCGTCGTCTAGAACCATCATGCAGCATAGATCCATCAGATTTGTCGAAAAACGGAATGCATTCATATGAAAGTGGGATATTTTTAATCATGGACATCATTTATGATTACATAATTCTCAACGGATCAAAATTCAACCATACAAATTTCTGAATACATAACTCAGAATACTTCAATGGATTCGAATAAAAATTTCAACAAAAAATAGAAATGCTACAAAAATAAATAAAACGAAAGTGAATTGATACCTCCAGTGACTTCGATCTGAGTAGCAGAGCCTTCAATAGATTTTGGAATTAAAAAAATAGATAATACAGAATCCATAAGATTGAAACCAAAATCAATAAAAAGAAATACAAGTTCTACCAAAAAATAAATGAAATCGGTCGATACCGTCAGTGAATTCAATCTGGGTAAGGATCCTTCAATATAATTCTGCAAAAAAAAAGAGACAATCGGTAATACATAATCCATAAGGTTCGAACCAAAATCAATTAAAAAATAGGAATTCTTCCAAGAAAATCAAAATGGAAAATTAAGGTTAATGAAATTGAAACAGGTAGTGGATCCTTCAAAGTCATAAATAAATTTCAGAAAAGAAGATAAACACATATAAAAACACCAACCATTCAAAGTCACGACAACCAAAAATCTTCAAAAACAATATTCATAACCAAAAAAAGAAAGAAAATCAAGAAACATGATATTCATTAGAGAGGAGTTTAACATCCAAATGCATGATACATTTTTTTTATATCAAAAGAACTGCTGTCAGATTTTATTCACAAAAATGAGTATTGTAATTGAATAATCTAAGAGAGAAAATAAATACATATTTACATTGACTGCACATCAGTATAATTATACAATTATTTTGCACATCAGTACACATCATTATACATTTATTTGCACATGCCCTTTTCTTATGATTTTTAATACAAAAACCGGACAAGAGTAATGCATGCCAGACACTGTATCACTTATCACCACAAAAACAATTTACTTATAAACACATCAATACAATAATGACAACAAATACAACATGTATACAAAATGTGGTTTATGCACATTATCTTGCACATTAATAAGTATTATTTTGTACATCAGTATTTTACTGCATGCACACAAAGTGTATACAAAATAATTTAAGTTAGGCCAAACCTTAAAAGTGGATTACAAAAACGAATTCATATACAATTGAACCTTTTCAAAGGTAAGTCATGCTAATAGAAAGTTCACAATAATATACAAGATTGTGCACACGAATTATAAATTTCATGCACATTATTCATAAAGCAGATCAAAATATAGAATCTGAACAAACTACAAATTCAATCACATTCATATCTCAGAATAAGTCAAAGAAAACAAACAATTATAGTTTCTAAGTAGTATACCAAGAACTGCCTAATATAGTACTTTATTTGTTTTTAGTTGGAACTTGGGCTACTTCTGATAAAAATACTCAAATAAGTTCAAAATCCGCAACAATGTGTTGATTCGAGAAACATAAATTGTTTGCGAAAACTGAAAAGCCCTATTGTTAAAGAAAATCAAAATATACTCAAAAACTCAAATAAATTCAAAGTCCACAAAGACGAAAGAATTCGAGAAACACACACACACACACACACACACACACACACACACACACACACACACACACACACACACACACACACATATATATATATATATATATATATATATATATATATATATATATATATATATATATGTGGTTTGCGAAATATATATTGAGATTCGCCAAAAAACAAAAAATAAGGGAAAACGTACCATCATCCTGTTGGGTAGAGAAGTTTGCAAAATCTTCTTTTTCTTGTAGAGATTTATGTGAATTTTGTCACATGTAGGCTTCGAAATTCTGGACAGATTGTGAAAAAAAATATCAATGGAAATCGGTAGAAGATACATGAACAATCGATGGAAATTGCAAAGAGGAGAGAAAATTTTTCTGTGTGGGAAAGATTCATTCGAGAAGGTATGAGATATGGGGTATGCCACCGAATGTATGATAACTACTTAAATGACACCGGATAATCCACCACTGATGTTAAATGTGTTAACTATTATTATTGATGTGTCAGATGGAGAGCATTCCGAGGAATAGGTGGCTGAATGTAGTGTCTCCAAAGCTGAGGTGTCGTGTTGTGGTTGATGGGGGTCTATTTTGGGACAAAGCAAAAATTTTGAAGGGGTATAAATAACAACTTTTTTTTCTATTTTTGTAAATGTTTTTTTCTCCATTATTTACTGGCTGTTTCTTTTTCACCTCACCTAATATCACGCGCCTTTAAATTTGTTCATTCCGGTTTCTTGGATGTAGAAAAGTTTTCGTCTTTTTCTTCTATTCAAAGTAACAATTAGTTATGATAATTCCTACTTTTCTAAAAGTTATGTTGATTAATTTTAAAACTTTGCTGGTAAGAATTATATATTGGTTTGTTCATTCAATAGGTTCTCCATCGACTGTCGGTTTTTTTTACAAATTAGATCTGGAAAATATATATCTGAATATTTTTCGATTTTTTAAATTCTTTGTTTGTTTTTTTTTTATAATTCGATTCAGTTTATATTTCATATCTTGCAGTTGATCCCTCTATTTGAATGATTAACAAATCTAAAATTCCATTCGTAAATTTCAGATCTGGATTTCTTCGATTTTTAAAATTCTTCGATTTATTTATTTTTATCAATCTAACAGTTTATATTTTCCAGATCTTGTAGTTCATCCCTCCATTAGGATGATTAACAATACTAATTTGTGCATAAATTTTAGATCTGAAATTCTTCGAATATTTTTAATCTTTGATTTTATTTTTAATTTCTTTGAATCCATCAGTAGATTTCAGATCTGTATTTGAAATTTGATAAACCGTTGGTTTTTTTTATTTAATTTCTTGATTCTGTAATGATTAACAACACTTTCCGTGTAGTTATTTTGCGACGGAGATGTAATGATCCGGATTCTTCGATTTTTAAAATTCGACGATTTATTTATTTTTATCAATCTAACAGTTTATATTTTTCAGATCTTGTAGTTCATCACTCCATTGAGATGATTAACAATACTAAGATTCTGTGCATAAATTTCAGATCTGAAATTCTTCGAATATTTTTAATCTTCGATTTTATTTTTAATTTCTTTGAATCTATCAGTAAATCTCAGATCTGTATTTGAAATATGATAAATTGTTGAATTTCTTTTTTAGTTTTTCGATTATGTAATGATTAACAATACTTTCCATGTAATAGTTTTGGGACGAAGATGTTTTGAATTATTTATGTACAAATGGGAATATTATGATTACGTTCGTGAATTTCAAATCTGAAATTCTTCGAATTTTTTAGATTCAAGACAATTATTCGATTCTGGTCTTAAATTTCAGATTTGTATCTGAAATTTGATAAATTCTTCTATTTTTATTTTTTTAATCTCAGATTCAGTAATGATTAACAATAATTCCCATTTATTTGTTTTGGTAAGGTGATGTTTTGATGCTATTTTGTACATATGGGAATATGTTTTGCCAAAATTTATGCATATATTGTAATATACTTCATTTTTTGTTATAGAACAATTTTGTTAATCAAATAATCTCCATTGTTTTACGCCTTTCAGTTCATTCCTCCATTAGTTGCACTTTTAATGATTGAGAGTGGTGCTACTATGTATACGTTGAGAAATGCACGCGGGAGTATTTGGAATGTTGAACTCCTGATTAATCATTCAAAGGTGCTTTTAATTTATTTATTTTTGCAGGTTTTTGTATAATAGTTATTGATCCAAATTACAAGCTCATTAATCAAATGTTTCTGCTCTAAGTTTTTTTTCAATCTGGCTGGAGCAAATTCGTATATAACAATAACATTGGTTTCAAATGGTTATTATTTTTTTGAAACATTGAAAATCATTTTCTTGATGTTATAATCATTGATCTTTCACTTACTGAGAAGTTTCTAATCCGCGGAATGAATTCTGATAATATGGACATTGATGGTGACTTTTTTCGTGTTAAATTGACCCGAACAAATATTGAACGTGGACGAATTGTGAGTAGTTACTATCAATACCTTTTTCCCAATTATTTATATTTTTATGCAAACAGTTTATTCATCACATGATATTCAGTTTGTTAGATTATTCCAAGGAATTCTAGCGAACTACGATTCTTGGTTCAGATCGATAGAATGAAAACCGGGCATTCATAAGAAACGATCTTCATCAATGGATTGTTAATGTTAAGTTGGAAGGTGATCGTGTCTCCCTTCAAAATGATTATAGAGAATTTATCTCTTTTTTGCATCTTCAGGAGGATTGTGAAGTCGAATTCAGGCTTCTTCAAGTACCAGGAATGGTGTTTCATCTTATTTTTCTTTAGAGATAATTTATCAATGTAATTATATCAAACATGTAAATCTTAGAGAAGTACCAGGAATGGTCTTTCATCTTTGCCATATGTACTTCATTTTAAGTATGCTATTTAATTATGGATTATTGGATTATTCAATGTATGTAAAAATTCAGCTTATCAATGCCCATTATACAATAGCATCACGAAAAAGATCAATTAATCAAAAATTATACAATTAGTATAGTTCATACACATTTAAAAAAAAAAACAATCGTATTTTATGATGTTATTATTTATGTTGTATTAATTGACTATTCTATGTATCCAAATATTCACAATCTTAAAATGAAATATTTATGGACAGTAATTGAAAGAGATCACGGTACATATGCGATATATTAAATCGAAGAATTCTTGTAAAGGCATGTTATTAATACAATGGATATTTCACTGGTTAATTAGTCCAACAATCATATTTTGGTATAAATGTACAGTAATTAGATAAATCCAGGTGATGATTTTGTATATTATATTAATAGAAACTTTTTTAAAGGCATCTAATTAGAAAGGTATCAATATCCCCAGTTAATTAGTTGTTATATAGAAATTTTCACAATTTCGTCCCTGTATTTATGAAATTACACCGTGTCTTATATACATTCGTATATGCTTAAAATTGACTAATTTATTACTATTAGTTGAGTTATATCTTTCAAAGAACATATACATGGGAACAAAATCATTCCTAAAATAAAATATGGTAAAAAAATAAAATTGCCAGCATAATGAGTTGTCAATTTCATTTAATAAGATTTTGTATAAGATCGATCACAATAATCTTATTTTATAATATATAATATATATTTACAACTATCGTTTGATTCTAAATAATTGCTTATTCATAATCCATCACTATATTTATCCCACATCTTTCAATTTCAATTTCTTCTCCATGGATCAACAACCAAGTGATGCGATCAATACACGAATTTGTGTAGCGTATTCCGACGAACATATGTTGGTATGTTTAAAAATTCTTATATTTCAAATATAATTATTCGCTTATTGAAATCTTAAATTTTTTTAAAAAATTAAACAGAAGCTTTCTGCTCCACGGAATAAACCATTTATCGCGAAATACTCCACTCCGGCCAAATTGGTTAGTTTAATTTATGTTCACATATATATGTAGTAGTACACATACGTTGATAATGTTCTTATATGATAATATTCCTTTTTTCAAACCACCTAAATTTGTTTCTTAATTATTGTAGTCTGTTCCTAAGATATTTTTAGCCTTTTTTAAGGATGCACTACCCGTTTATTTTGATTTTCGTAATTAGCGTGGGCATTCTTGGCCAGTAGATGAATAGTTGTGACGATGGTGTTTGTTTTACATATGGGTTGGAAACTTTTTGCATCCATAATAATGTTGTACTCGGGGACCAATCTATCATTACTTATCGTGGTGCCGTGATAGTGGATGTTAATATTTTCGCATCCACTGGTGTTGAGAAAAAAATTTGTCAATGTGTCGCGATATGATGACATTGATTCAGATTATGATGAACCATCTTTTCCTTATTTTCGCTTAACAATTCACAAAACTCACATTGAGTCTTCGTTTTTGGTGAGTTTTTATTTATTTATACTACATAACTATTTAATGTTCTTTCTAAATATTGTTATATCTCATATGTTAATGTTGTATGTATTTTTTATAGCCTATTCCAATGAGTTTTTGGATGAAAAATATTCATGATACTAATATGGCGAATTCAACTCAAGCAACTCTAAATTACGATTTCACTAATTGGAATGTTGAAATAGTAAGGAATGACACTTCAATAATCATTCGTGGTGGAGATGATGAATTTATTCGACGTGCTAATTTATCCGAAGGCAACTGTTGTGCTTTTGAGCTTATTTATCCACCATCCAATTCTACATTAATTTATTTCAAAGTCTCTATTTTGTATTAATATTATTATTTATTTTGGGTAGGGTAGTTCAATTTATTTATAAATTGTGTTATTTTTATTGCCTTCCATATACATCAATAAAACTTCTTAGCAGTTCTTCAATGTATGTTTTTAGATTTAAATAGAAGATTTTTAATTTTCAAAAATATCATCATTTTAAACCAAATTAAATGCATTGTTTTTAATTTTAACATGATAAATTAGGAATAAGAACAAACATTTATGTTTATGAGATTTGTTAGGTTCAAATCCTAATCAAAAAATGATCTACACATTCATCATCTCTAAATGCAATCCTAGAGAAATATTTACAACCTTTTTTTAATACACTGTTTTGAATAACTACATTATTTTAAACCTGCGATTAGCATAATTATATTTTAAATATAAAAATATATTTGAATAATTAGATTTATATTCTAACCAACTTATAATCTTTATTACCTTCAATTATTCAAATTCATTATTACATAATCAAATTTGATAAAATCCAATTGTAATAAAAATATAATTGCAATCATTCTCGAATTATTATTTCGTTTTCTTGAAGCATTTATTTTAAAAAAATCAATCTATTTTTGTTAATTTGCTTTGCATAAGAGTTTAATATGATGGGTAGATTTTGTTTGGAAGCTTTGCGTAAGAGTTTTATATTTATTGCACCAAAAGAAAGAAAGAACCTACCATTTGGAAGTAAGGTTGTAGTTCTTGGTGGAGACTTCAAACAAATTCTTCCAGTTGTGCCAAAGGGCAGTCGAGAAGATATTGTTTATGCAAGTATATGCTCATCTCGATTATGGGAACATTGTAAAATTTTGCGATTGACGAAGAATATGAGGTTAACTGTTGAACAATCATTGACCGCTTCTGTTGCACAAGAAATCAAAGAATTCTCAGAGTGGATACTGAAAATTGGTGATGGTGACATTGGTACTGAGGTGGATGGTGAAACTTTGATTGATATACCAGAAGATATACTTTTACGAACTACGGGTGATCATGTTGCCGCTATTATGGAGAGCACTTATATCTATTTTAGAAAACTTTGGCAGTGACTCATTCTTTGAGAAAAGAGCTATTCTTGCACCCACTAATAGTATTGTTGAAGCAGTTAATGATTATGTGATGTCGATACTTAAAGGTGATGAAAGAGAATATCTTAGTTCCGATACGATTTGCAAAACATATGTCAACGGAGAGGCTCGGCATCAAATGTACTCAACCAACATTCTTAATTCAATAAAGTGCTCAGAGATACCTAATCATATTTTAAAGTTGAAAATTGGTGTCCCAGTTATGTTGATTCGAAACATGAACCAAGCTCTAAGTTTATGCAATGGTACGAGGTTGGTTGTTACACAACTTGAAGATCGCATTATTGAAGCAAGGATTCTATCAGTCAATAATATTGGGACCAAAGCGTATATTCCACGAATGGCATTAAGTCCCTCAGATAGTAGGGTGCCATTCAAATTTCAGAGAAGACAATTTTCACTCATTGTTTGTTTCGCAATGACTATAAATAAGAGTAGGGATGGGATAATGTTTCCCCACCGGGTAGCCGTGGGTACCCGTCCCCGTTTGAGACCCATTTCAAACCCGCATATATTATTATTTATATATATATATATATATATATATATATATATATTGAACCATTAGTAAATGTAATAAACTAAATATTTGTCATGTTATTTGAATTTTCTTGTAATTTTCTTTTTTTTTTAT
>BMAC01000058.1:2133818-2153346 GCA_014905375.1 Phtheirospermum japonicum | reverse complement strand
CGGGATGGGGATGACTTTTTCAAAGGCGGGATGGGGGCGGGGATAGGCGTACCCGCCCTCGCCCGCCCTCAATGCCCATCCCCGTACCTACCCCCGAAAAAACCCGCAATTACATACCCGCCCCCATCCCCATCCCCGCTTAAAGCGGGTAATCCCCAACCCTGTCGGGACGAGGCGAGCGGGTCCCCATTTTAACCGGGTTTGCCATCCCTAAACAAGAGTCAGGGGCAAATTCTTTCGAATGTTGGGTTATATTTGCCAAGACCAGTTTTCAGCCATGGTCAGCTTTATGTTGCGATTTCTCGAGTTAAGAGTCGTAAAGGCTTGAAGATTTTTTGCTGCAATGAAGATGGCATCATTGTCAATAAAACATGTAATGTAGTTTATAAGGAAGTCTTTCAAAATTTAAAATGAGAAATATATATTATTTTTTGTATGAATATTTCACTTGCATACTTTATTAATTATAGGTGGATAAATTTTATTATTTTTTTAGCATTTATCTTATTTGCTCGCGAAAATCGCGGGTTTCACACTAGTTTTAATAAAATGCATTAAAATTAGTGGTTATAATTCATCCTCATTCCTCACATAAGAAATCATTCTCACATGATCATATATATATATATATATATATGGGTGAGTTCTAATGAGAACCCTCCTTCATTTGCGAACCTGCGAATTATATTATTATTATTATATACCAGCAGTGCTTTTATTATACAACCACAATAATTTATTAATATATCAGTTATATACACCAACATTGGTTTTATTATATAATCCTAATGCTTTTTAATCAAATAAGGTAAAATACAAAATTCTGATCCATCAATTTAATTAAATCTATGGCCCATCATTGACTTTAGGTTCACAAATAAGGACATGATTATCATTTGAACCTAACCACAGACACACACACACACACAATACTCGTGTCTTTAAAATTTCGACACCTGACATATTATCGTACCCATATCGTATCGTACCAATGTCTCCTAGTCTTCTCCGTGCTTCATAGGTACTAGGCCATGTTAAGAATTTTCCCATGGTGCTCATGGGAAAATCTTATCAAACCATAATTTATAAAATATTATACTACCATGCAGAGGCAGATCCAGGATTCTAAGTGTGGAGAGGTCACATACTAATAAATAAATATAAACATGTTAAACGGTGGGTCTACGTGAGAGTAGACTCGTTTGAGAGCAAAGAAAAAAGGAAAAAATTGTTTTTTTTACTTGTACACTGTTTTTGATTATTAATGAGACTAATATGAAAAAATGAAAAAAATGAACGGAATGTATTTATTCCTTTTATTGCTTCTAATTGGTGAGAGAGAATAGAGAAACAAAAATTTAATAGAAAGAAGAAAAGGGAAAAAAAATAAAAAGTAAAAGAAAAAATAGGATAAAAACAAGAGAAAAAAAAAAAGAGAGAAAGGGGATAAAGCCATTCTGGCACTACATTAGTGGAAGTCGAACTTGCACATTTTGGGGATCAAAATGAGTTCTTAAACCACCACACCAATATAGTTAATTATACAATGATGAAGACTATTTAATATATAACACAACATAAATAAATAAAATTCTATATAGTAATTTTATTTTTATTTTTTAAGATTTGGGGGAGGGGGGCGTGGCCCCACATGGGATAATGTAGATCCGCCCCTGCTACCATGTTTCCAAGCTTAAATTTGTTTCTTGAATATATTTTCTATATATAAAAAAGTATATACGTGTTGAATATGTGCATATTTTTTGTATAAGAATGCATAAACATACTTATTTGGTCCGAATAAATTCATTTTATTCTATATTTTAAAATTTGTGCAATTATCATAAATATATTCGATTAAATAAATATTTTATATAGTAAAATAGAATAGGTGAAAAAGCAAATAATAACTAAATAACAAAATTATTATATCTCAATGTTTACTTACTACTTGGATTAATTCCCACACTGATTTAGGCGAATCTTGATATTTACATGTTACTATCCCCTCAAAGTATAGTCAAAACATGAGCTCGTATGCTGTTTTTTCACCTTTTTAAGAGGAATAGTAATTTATGTCACGAGGGACCTCTATGATGAGGAGTGGTAAAGGTAACAGACATAGATTTCGAGTGGCCCACTAAACAACCTAAAAATAGGCCCATTAATCAGAGTGTGTGGGCCTTGGTTCAGCCACATTTTCTAATTTTACTCTTTCCAATGTAAGCATGGGGTGCTATTTTGTGGGGTCACTTCATTGTTCCAGTCTCCTCCACAGAGACACTCTTCTTCAAAACGACCCACAATAAAAATTGAAAAAACAAAACCCTAACATTGGTCAAAGAAGAAAAATGATGTCCTCTTCAGAAATGGTTCTTCACACAATCTCGTCCCCCTCACCCGACCCTCACCCGCTCCCACCTGAAAACCACCACCTCGCCCCTCTGCCGATCTCCGCCGTCTCCACCGCCACCTCCGTCTCCGTCGCCGCCGCCGGGAACTCGAGACCCAAGGCCGCCGCTTCTCGGAGGGCCGCCTCCGGCCCCTCCAGCAGAGACCGCCACACCAAGGTCAACGGCCGCGGCCGCCGCGTCCGGATGCCGGCCCTCTGCGCCGCCCGGGTCTTCCAGCTGACCCGGGAGCTGGGCCACCGCTCCGACGGCGAGACCATAGAGTGGCTCCTCCGCCACGCCGAGCCTTCGATAATCGCCGCCACGGGGACCGGCACCGTCCCCGCCGAGGCCGTCTCCACGTCCTCCGGCTCCCTCCCGCCGTCCCGCGCCTCCGCCAGCGTCCAGGCGGCGGCCGTTCCGGGGGGCCGCGTGTTCACGGTGCCCCACCCCCGCCGAGCTGCAGGCTGGACCTGTGCCAGCCGCCGCCGGAGGCGATGGAATTGGGGTTTCTTTCAAATGGGTACCGCCACATGCCATTTACGGCGTTGCTGCTGCAGCCGGTGACGGTGGAAGAGGAGGCGGAGGAGGGGCCGCGAGGAGTAGCCGGGGATCATCATTAGGTAGCTTTTAATTGAACTGTAGGAGTAATTAGCAGTTAATCTGTCTATTACTATTGTAATAAATAATCCCTATTTGTGTTGTGGACTCTTGTGGCTTTATGTTAGGGGGGGAAAAGGAGAAAGAGAAAAAGATGTGGGGCCCTTTTGGGAATTTAAGGGAAGAAGTTTTCTCATGTCCTTTTTGATAAGTGTACTGGTTATATGATAAATGAGGGAGGGGATTAGAAAGATGTACATTATTGGCAATTAAAGTAATGCAGAAGCCTCTAATTGCAATTAAAACTTTTCTTCTTTTATGTTCAATATTTATGTTGCATGACCCAAAAGCAATCTTATCTATTGCAGTGAAAAAGTCGAGTTACAGGCTGTTCTTCATTATTTTTCCTTTGTTTGGTAAAGGAACAGTATTTATTGCTGAACTAAGTTATTAACATATGTGAATCAGTGAAATGGAAAATAAAAACCTAGACAAAGCAGCACCTGTGTTTATTTATATTCGAGGCACAAGTCATCTGTGTTTCCATTCCAGAAATTAGAACAGGTAAAAATGTTGGATGAATTAAAAATTGTTCTGACCATTTGAGATTTTTCTTCGGTCAAAAAGTAGTCTATTTGTTGTGGACCAAAGCTATGGACCATTTACTACTAGCCCATATCTAAAAACCTTAGCAATAGGCGGCCCTACTGCATCTTGAAAGATATATATATATAATGTTACATGTGTGATTTTGAGAAAAATAATATAATTGATTAATTTAATGATAGAAGTAGTCCAACATTTTATGTGCCACGTTATCAATTTTTTACCATTTAACTTTTAACAATATTGCATTACAAATGCTCCTAATTTCTATCATGATTGTCTCCGTATTCATTATTCATTTCCTAAATATTCACTATTTTCAATCCAAAGTCATATAACATGTGCGCAGTATATAGGTATTGGCGCATGTTTGGTGTGAGTTAGGGTGATAGGTGTTGATGAGTGATTAATGGCATCTAATCTACGTATATATTAATTCAAACAACAACAACAACAAAAAAAGCCACTCCTAAATCGATGGTGGTTGCAACCCACGCAATTGGGTAATGAATTAATATTGCAATCGTATAATGAATTATATGAATTGATAATGTAGTGTAATTAATTGTATAGGAGGACATGTAAAATATAAATGTAGACTTTCTTTTCACTATACTATACAACTGAAGGCCATGGTGCAACAGTGTATCATTATTCCAATTCAAAAGTTTGTTTGTTTTTTAACATTTCTTCTACTGCTTGTTTCGAAAATTCCACCACTTTTTCTTTCTCTTAAAATCACTTGGAGGCAGATCTGATCAAATCAAAATTTAATTTCATCATAATTAGTAAATATCTAAATGCAAGTAAAAAAAAAACAATGTTTGAATTCTCTAATCAGATATTATCAGAAGAACAATAAATAACAATTTACCTCCATGTGGATAGATTGAGTTGTAATGTACCTCTGCCCAGAAACTCAAATATATGACTGCACAAGCAGGTAAGAAAAAAAACACATGTAACCGACAAGAATTACCCAAGTAAACAGTCGTGTAACCGAATAAACCCGAGAAGTACCTCTTTTCGACTGTTGGTCCTTAGGAAGAATCTCGATGTAGCAGGTATCTTTAAATGAAGTTACTACAACAATCTTCACGCCATACTGTGAAAAGCAGAAAGAAAAGTTATAATTCCGAATAAATTTTGTGAAAATAATTAAAAAGGGTTAAGGTAATGAAATACCGAATCGGCAGCTGCCTGAAGTGTGACATGATCACCCCACTCCCCACTCCTGGTTACTAAACATATAAGCATCATAGGAGTTCAACTTGCTAAAAATATAATAACGAGGTCAATATAATGCATAAGATTTAAAAAATAAAATCAAGATAAAGTACTGTACTTGGACATCCTTTTGAGATAGTCGGCATATTCCATCGGAACATACCCCTCGTATATTTCGGGATGAGCTTTGAGCTGACAAAAAACAAAACAATGCAATAGGGATATTGTCAGATTTCACACAACAAAAAATGAACCACTAGAATGCAATCAGATGAAATAAAATAAAACAAATAAATAAAGAATATTATTTTACAACTACAACCACCTGACGGACAACTTGCTGTCTCACAAATTTGTGGTGTTCCGGGGACCGATAAAACTGATCAGATAAAGCGCGAAACTGCAAGAAAAAGTTCAACATAACTCTTACATGAAATATTACTTAATGGACTAAGTTTTGCCTTTAAGCTTCCTTTTTTATGGTTTATTTTAAATATAAAAGAGATAATTTCATCTACATGTGATCTGATAGTCTAATGTTGAATACCACTAACCTGACAATTCCCATCTCCTTGAACTTTGTGCTCAATCAAGTCATATAACTGTAACCTGAATCAAAAGCACCAGTTCAAGATCAACGTCTCTCATAAATGTGCATGAAAGTAGTATATTATCCATCTCTGGGAACATGTAAAATACAATTAGATAACCATATCTAGAGACCAAGCGTCCGATTAGTGATCTCCGCAAAGTCAAACGGCATGAAGGGAAATTGCTGGCTCACTCCATAGTCAAGTGCAAGAAGCTAAATTAAAGTGCCAATAATGTACCTTCCAGACATTATAAACTGTGGCAGTCTTTAACGATTTGTGGTTCATTGTGATGCATTAGGTCACACTAAATAAAAGCTTGCTGAGAGTGTTTGTGCTTAATAAACCTTAAAAAGCACGTTTGAGTTTATGGACCCTTCTTTGTAATGAGTCCCAAACTGAGCTTGGCCAGCTTGATAAAGGTCATTTTCATCAAATATTTGACGATCCATGTTTTAATTTGATATTCTAAGCAGACAAAAAGAGAAGGTCATGAGTACCTATCTAGCAGCCTCTGATGATCAGAAGTTGCTTCGTCAACCGAAGGTATGTCTCCATTGATTCTTGGAATATGCTGCACAGTACCCAAAAAAACTTGGATTTCCTTTCAAAAAAACAAAAATCCTAAAGAAATTGAAATTATGCTAGTGCACAGAAGTACAAGATTTGGAGGCTGATTCAGATTTGAGTTGTACACAATTTCCGACATATTACATGTATCATATGTTATTTAACAGTGGCTTCAAACAGATTCAGGATGTCTTTTTTTTTTTTTTTTTTTGCCTAGAATAAAATGTTAAGAATCTATAAAACGTTCGGCTTAATAGAGCCCCCAACGGTATAAGATGTGAGATACAAACTTGGATTAGTTTTGCAAATTTAGATTGCCCATGAGCTAGAAACCAAGAAAAGCTAAGATGCTCCTGAGCTTCATAATCTTCCATTAGAAAATGATGTACAAGAAAATTTAGAAGACTTTCATAGAACCGATGGCTTACAGGAACAGAATTCATTTGGTACAACCTCTTTTCAACTTCTTCATCAAGTTCAGACCCATCTGTTATGTCCAGAGTATACGAGTAATCATCTCCATCACATGATCTCTCCCCAGGGCTCGAGAATAAACTTGTCTCGTCATCACTCTCATACTGACCACCCTCTTGGTCTGCAAATTTTGTCGATTTCTCAGGAATTTATTATAACATGGACAAGCATGAATGAACCAAAGGGAGGAAGAACATACATACCAAGATAATAGTTATTCGAAGAATTATGCCAATTAGGGACGGCATTGGAACTTCGCAAATATTCCTCCCTGGAATGTGATAATTCAGGAGACTCTGAGATTGATAACTGAGACAATTCTTCTTGAAGAAGTGAACGTGCGAAAATCTCATCGTTCTCGATGCTGGCACAATTAACATTATTATTATTATTATCATCTGCTATGTACTGTTCGTGGCAGATTTTCACATCATGTTGCGAGCAATCTCCGTAATAATTGTTACTGAAAATATTGTCGATGTTGAGAAAACTCCAAGATTCGGCATCTGCTTCTGGCTCGTGCATTATTACCAAAGCGTGCATTCACCCGAAAAAAACACTGGTTATACCTAGGTTAATCAAGTTCCAACGGTTAAAGTTTGTAAATGAATTTAAGATACCGGCTACAAGCATAGAAATCTCTCAAAAACAATTCGGAATATACGATAACACATCCAATTAGTCGCATTCTTTGATATAATATCACCACCCAATTACAGTAAAATGCAACTAAAACTTTGCATCATGAGTGAAGCATGAACACAATTAATAATAATTATCATCATTATTATTATTATTATTATTATTATTATTATTATTATTATTATTATTATTATTATTATTATTATTATTATTAAGTGTAATTATGCCAAATTGGCCATTTAAATGATTGTCGGCTCCAAAAAATGTACCGGCCCCAAAAAAAAAGGCAAAATGAACAATTGACTCATAAATTGCTAAAAAAAATTGGCCAAAAAATATTTGTATTTTGTACAGATGGCCAAAAATCTCATTTTCCGTAAATTAGAAAAATAAAATAAAAATTAACCAATAGACTATCTAAAAAAAAAAGGTACAGCGATCAGCACTATTATTCACACAAAAAACCTATCAAAATTAGACTGCATCAGTTTAACTGCCTAAACCCCTTCCAAAATATCAAGCGTTCGGCACACGAAACGCAATTACGCTCATAATCACATAATTAAGCAAAAAAACGTATCAAATAAAAATACCAGAGATCATAATCAAGAAAAACAAGAGACTTCGCAACAAAGCAATTCCAAATCGCAGTTGCAGTCCAATAGAAACAAAAAACAGAAAGCTCACTCAACGTCACGAAGAATTCAACAAAACCGAAACTCACCTTGAATTCAATTCAATTCCATGAATACGCCAAAAAAAAATTTAATCAAGTTCAGATGCACGAACGCGGCCAAATACGCGTAAAAACAAACTGTCAGTGAGTGTATGTTAATGCTTAGAGAGAGAATATATAGCAATACGGAAAATGATAAGAGGAAATGAAAGATGGGGTTTGAAGTGGTTTATATACAGTTTGGGTAAGGGACAAATGGGGATTTGTTAAAGATCGAACGAGTCTGAGGGGAATGGGAATTGTAATTTGTGAGTGGCACACTTATTATTAGCTTTTGGAAACGCGCTTTTATAGATGGCCTTTTTTGAGTGGGCCGAAAGATGCCGTTGGTTTAAGCGGCTTTTTCTTGAACTGATTATTTAGGATTATTTATTAAATAAATTAGGTTAGAATTAAATTGTCACGACTCATGACTGTTTAATCATTAATGCAATATATTTAAAAAAAATAGATTTGCCAATCTTATTTAACATTTTTGTTTAGGTTTACAATCTAAATAACAGAATCGAAAGTTTGGTAATATGTTGATTGTATTTGTATGAGGTTTTGGATTATTGTGTTCATTTCGTATAAATTGATGTAAGAAATGGTTTTGATAATGTCTAGATTCTTTATAAAAATGACAAAAATATAAAAATGAAAGTAAACCTTCATAATCTTCCATGACTTTATAAGATTTCTCTTAAAAGTTAGGCACGCATGATTTAAGCATTTAAAAAAAAAAATCCTAACTATTCTTCGTGCATGCGTGTTCCACATATTTGGAAGCGCAAGATGCGGCCAGATTCTTTTATATCTATAATTTCGTTTTACTTGAAAATAGTAAAAATAAATTTTTTATAAAAATAATTTTTTTGATAAAATAATAATTAGATATAATTTGTGTGCATTGAATTTTTAATAAATGATTGAATATAAAATTATTTTATAAAAAAAATTAAATGGGATCCACAAAAATTTTGTTTGGTTGAAATTAATAATAATGGAGAGATCAGAGAGAAAATAAAATAAGATTTTTGTGTGCTAAAAAATTAATGATAATTAAGAGAGAAAAGATGGGAAGAAATAAATGTGAGAAAAATGAGAAAAAGATTAAAAAAAAAATCAATTATATTTTTAAAGTCATAAAAAAATGGACTAATTCACAGTTCAATTTAAAATCATTCTTACTCCTAAATTATCTCTCTTTCCACCTAGATGATAATTGAAAAGAAAATATATTTGGAGATACAAATATCAAATGGAACAAATGCTATCACTTTGTGACAAAATCAAAACTCCAAACAAACTATGGTTTAAAAATCAATGGAGTATTTAATTTCGTATATCCTGTATGTATGTTCTCACTCTGTAAAACATTATTTCTGAAATGAGTCAAAATCACGACGTCACATAAAATTCAACAAATTCTTGATGTTATATGGCGGCGGATTTGCACTCAAAACAACTTCGAAATTATTATAAAAGCTTCTATTAAAAAAATATCAAATGATTTATTATTCATATAATTTATTACTATTATTAATATTATTAGAGTAAATTTCTTTTTTACCTCCTGAACTGGTATTTTGACACTTCACATTCTAAACCTTTTTTTGGTGCAATTTGCCTCCCGAACTATATGAAATTTTCACTTTACCTCCTGAGTTCGTTTTCCGGCGAATTTTCTGGCAGAAGGTGACACATACGCGTATATTGAAGGGTAAAAGCGACTTTTTAACTCTTAAAATAAGATAAAAATTTCAAGATCAAAGCAAATCAAGCCAACATATGATATTGGAAACTTCTAAATTAAATTTGTTAGTTCACATTGGACTGTCATAATTTCTTTCATTGAAAACGACAAAAATACAAAATCAATCCATTTAACATTTAACTTTCATATAGTGAATATCAATCTTCAAAGTTATCTAAATGTATTTCGGCAAATTCAACAATTAAATCATAGGGTTATATCAATTGATGAAAAAAATAACTAACAGTATGAGCAAAAATACAGAAAAAGTCAGTAAACTCGTTCTTCCTCGTTCTTCCTTTTCTTCTTCTTTTCCTCGTCCAATCCCTAAAAGTATCAAGGATCATACCACTCAAAAAGTACAAAAAATCCCTATGAATCCTCGTTCTTCATTTTCTTCTTCTTTTTCTTCTCCGCCTTAATTTGCTCTTTCTCCTCGCTCTTCGAATCTTGCACCTCATCATCATTAGGGTTTGACTCAACAACCTCATTAACAATCTTTTTATCCTTTTTCCTTCTACTTTTTGAGCCTTCTTCAACTATGATACTCTGCTCTTTCTCCCCAATCATCGGATTTTTCACCTCGTCCTCATTAGGGTTTGCCTTAGCAGCCTCATTAACAGTCTCCTTATCCTTTTCCCCTCTATTTTTTGAATCTTTAGCCGATTTTTCTTATGGATTTTTCTCTAGGCTCTCTATTTTCGAATTTCGGGCCCTCTTCCGACCCGGTCTTCTATCGGCGTCGCCATTTTTGGAGCGCTTGTGGAACCGGACAAAGTGGTTGAAGGCGTCGGCTGTGCGCTGCAAGTACAAGGTGACGGCGGCGGAGGCGCCATTATCGACGGCGGCGAATTGGGAAAAAATAAGTAAGTAATATTATATGATGGTATATATATATATATGTGAAAGTTAGAATAAGTAATTTATTATTATATCCCAGTTCTAAGAGTTGAAAAGACGCTTTTACCCTTCACTATACGCGTGCGTGTCACCTTCCGCCAGAAAACTCGCCGGAAAACGAACTCAGGAGGTAAAGTGAAACTTTCGTATAGTTTGGGAGGCAGATTGCACCAAAAAAAAGTTTAAAAGGTGAAGTGTCAAAATGCCCTAATTTCAGGAGGCAAATTTTTTTTTTCTTCTCGTATTATTATATAAGGACTTTTATTTGGCATAACTTCCTTTTAACAAGCAATCAAAGTAAATTAGGAAGTATACATTTCAAACAACGACAGTCAAATGACAATTCTTTTCTAGAATACTCATATGTAATCTAAACAATTGATTATCATTCGTAAATCAATAATAAATCAATCTTACTAATCAAATTGGAATCTTAATCTGCATGAGTAGATCAATATTATTGTAATTAGTCGTACCAAATTTATAAACAGAAACGAAATTAATGACGTACAAAAATTACATTAATAAAGCCCCTATTGGCGCGAGAGCTCACAAAATAATTTTCTCTATATATAAAACTGTAACATGAAAACAATGATAACAAAATCTAATAATTATAAAAAATGAAAAAGTGTCTATTCAGGTTTAGTCAGTTGGTTTACAGTTTGCAAGCACTGGTCAATTATTTTATTTTAAAACAAACGGAAAGAATAAAATACTACTCCATCTAACTTTATATTCATGCTTTGATATATCAGCTTGGATTTGATCGTAGATATATATATATATATATTATATTATGCCTTTCGGAATGACCCACAAAAATTACAGGTGTGCACAATGAACCCCAATTTTCACAATGAAAAAGCTGGAAAAGTAATGCGCGTGTAAATCAGTATTTTTTTTCTTAACCTCAATTATTAATTAAAACAATCGAATGTTTATTACTAGATATATGACATTTAACTCAGTAATTGTTTTACGCAAATAAATTATGAAATTGAAGAACGTAACATAGTGTAAATAATTGAAAAATCTTTAGTGCTTATTTAATAGTAGGGGTGGCAAATTGGGTTCCCGTGCCGTATTTGTATCGTATTATCGTGTGTTTTTTATTTGATCATAAATATAATAATAAGTGTAAATCTAATTTAATTTTAAATTTCGTACTTTTTGTGTCGTGTTTCGTGTCATTTTGTACCGTATCGTGTCTAATCGTGTCTTTATCTCTGTAATCGTGTTTCTTATCGTATCGTGCACGTGCTATCGTATCGTGTCAGCTAATACATTTGGTCTAAAATGATAATGTATAAGTTGTAAGAGTTTTGAAGTTTCCAGATATTATCATAAAGATAAACTAAATATCTAAATGTCAGTTGTGATGTCGTAAAATACTAGTCCCTCCGATTTTTAATAAATAACGTTCTGGTTTGAGATAAAAGAATTAAAAATTATGTAATTTAACTAAGTTGCCCCAAATAATCAATCTCTTAAATATGTATAATTATATTTTACATTTAAACAAACTCTTATTTAGCTCTATCCCTATCTCATACTTACATGTTTTTTTAATACTTATCTTTCACGAAATATTATTGATAAGTTAAAAAATTAAAGATTTATTAGGATTGTGATAGGGATAAAATAGAAAGAAAATGTGATAAATATCTTAAACGTCATTTAATCAGAAACTGAAAAAGAGTTCAAAACGTCAATTAATTAGTAACGGGTGAAGTAATATTTAGGTATTTAGGAATAATAATTAATATAAATACTTATGAATAGTTTTTGCCTATAAATTAAAAATTCATAAGTCGATCATAAAAGATATTATTAGAAATAACGATAAAATTCGTTTACAAAGAATGTTAAACATAGCGCATCTAGTAATATATAAAAAAAAATTACTGATTGAGCAAATCGCTATAATTAGCATTTGAATCATTCGTAAAATTTTTAAATTTGATCAAATACAATCTTAAAGAAAACAAGTCCAAGGAACGATCAATTCTAATTCCTTCATGTTATGTTTCTGCTTTTCTCTCACTCACGATTCGCCTTACTCCAGTCTTCAATCTCTTGCATATAAATACACAAATGTTCATCCTTATCCCTACGTAGAGTTCTAGTTTATCAAGCCAAAGTTTTGATTAGACAACTTAAGGTATTAAGTAAGTAGATAAATATGAAAATAGACTTTATAAAATAAATGACTCTGATTACATTAATTTACAAAGTTAATCTACTTAACAACCTAACAAACTAAACGTCCAAAAAGGAAAATAAGAAATGAAATACTAAAGATCCGTAGGATATGAAATTCATATCAATCTCCCTCTTTTGCCTTTATAGACAAAAACAACCAAACAAAACGTAAACTCACCCTGAAGATAAGAGCCATGCCAGAAGAGTTAATGAAAAAAGACAATAACATTTTAATTGTCAATCAAGACAGACTACTAACATAACAAATATCCAGCAACAAAATCCAACAAATAAAAAAAAACACTCTAAGTTTATAAGAACCACATAAACTTAATATTAAAAAAAAATATCAAACAATTGTTCCAATTGGTGCGGCAGCACAAGTCCATCGCCGCATAGAACGCCTTGGAGTAGTTGTGAGAGCACCATCATAATCAATGTCATCAGCAATCGCCTTCTCCTTCCCTTTGAGAATCACAGGGTCAGCAGGAGAGTCATTACCACCACTAGTATCTTCTCACCCTTTTTCATCAGAATGCAAAATGAGAGCTTTCCCATAGAATGCCCGTAACGCCATCAATCCATTAAGGTGTGCTTGAGCGCCTGTTATCAACTAGTCTATGGTTCCCAGATGTGCCTGCAAATCAGAATAAGAGATAGCAATGGATGAAGAGGTAGGCACAGAGTAGTGAATGTCAGTTGGTGTGCCTTTGGCATTTTAATGCAACAGTTGTGGATTGGCAGTGCCATCCACCTCGTTACCTGGCTCATCATCAAGAAATGACAGAGGCAGATCAATGATTTGATGCGGTCTATCGAAGTTCTTGTGACTAAGCCAAAAAACTTTTGGCTCCCCACTAAAGTGCTCATCCTCATAATGTCTTAGACCCTGGTCTGCCATAATTGAATAGACGAGCGAGGGAAAAGAGAACCAAACCTTGGGTTTCTGCAGAGGTAGTAAATTTTGAAATGTTCTCAAAGATTATTTGACCAAAATTAAACCCATCCCTGATCCTATCTGATACAATTCACGAGCTTGAGGTCGTGTAACAGTCATGGTGTTCATGGTCGGTACCCAGTTACACACCGCTACCAAAGCAGAGAGTACAGGGAGGTGAGATGAGAGCTAAGAAAATGTTTTAGCCATTTTTGTACCCTATTACTAGAGATGAACCTCGTAACCTCATTAAATTCATCAAATGTGTCCCCCTCCTCATAGTCCTTCGTACTAAAGAAATTATTTGTAACTAAAGGGGTAAAGGCATACACCTTTTTCCTCATAAACACACGCACGTAATTGGTAGACAGCGGATCAGACATGGATGGAAGCATATTGACACAAAACTCAAGAACAACATCACGCAGATAAGGCATAACAATAGTTATAGTTGAAGTCAGACCTCTTTTAGTAAAAAAACTCGTTCTAGTTTTTCTTCTCAAATAGCCTATGATCTACCCTCCATTCATTAATGAGCCCACAATTTCGTAGGGCATTAAAATGCTCATGTGCCTCCAAAGTATAAAATCAAGGGGTAAAAGCTGAACTTACTTCAATTTTTGGTTCACAACATCCAAAAACAACAGGTAAAACTTCATCTTCCTCTTGTTAATGCTCTAGTTCATCATCCCTCGAAAGGTTCTCAAAGATCAGCAGGGTTAACTCCGAAATCTTCATCGGCGGGATTTTAGATTTGGTGGAGCTGCTGGAGATAGAACTGGCAGGGTGAGCAAAATCCTTGGGTGAATCAAGTACACAAGATTCCTTGATAGCAAGATTTGTTGGTAATGGAGTGCCTATATTGTCACCAACATTCACCTCCTCCTCAATTTTGGTTTCAACCTCAGGGATTTTCTCATCTGAAACAGACCTTTTAGATGACTGACTGGAAGCTGGAGATGAATATACAATTAGTGAAGTAGAAACACCGGATGCAGATGGAGTAGAGGTAAATGTTGCTTGAGGTCCAAAGCAAGAAGAGGCCTTTCTCCTAAGAGACTTGCCCAGCTTCATCAAGAAGGAAGCTAGAGGAGCATCTTCATCAGTCAAAAATTCTTCGCCTGCAACCACCACCTGCTCAAAATCAGGAGCAACCATATTTTAAAGAGTCACTTTGTGCCTCTTTACCCTAAACTGGGTCACATTCTTATCATCACAATCAGAGAAGAAAGAGGTGGTAGGAATCTCCTTCTTCATGGCAAGCAAACATTCAGGGGGAGAATAGTCTGAATCATCACTATATGTTCCACAGATCAGCCCCTCCTCTATGAATGACATGCTCTCCAAATAAACACCAACCCACCCCACCCACCCCGACACTCTTTAGAACTACCTCTGGCAAGTATCTTATCTCTTCTCCACATAGACGTTGAGACATTCTCAGCAGCGGACTCCCCGCTCTACCAAATGTTTTAGAAATAAACTTCAAATCCAGTAGATTCTCAACATCAACTTCATTACCTTTGTTCCCAAGAAAGACGAGAGTAGCCGAATCTGGTACTGGGACCAGATCAGGGCATCGATCGAGTTGAAATTGAGCGTTGAGTCAGCCGGAGCACTTGATTTCTCAGCATTATCCTTCTTAGGGCAAGGTTTTGGAACAGACCCACCAACATCCGTCTCAATAAAAGAAGCAGTCATATGTTCACCATGAATATCGAGCAGAACATATTGCGGCAGAGAAGAAGTGTTCACAGCAATCTTCGGCGTCATCGTTGACTCCGGTAACAATGGTGAAGGCTTTTTGGAGGATTTTGAAGTTTTGGGACTCATGGTTCTTTGGACAGAAGTGGTGGGAATTCAAGAAGTTTTTTTTTTTTTTTTTTTTTTTTTTACAGCTTTTGAGTTGATCTCAAAGGCATTTTCATATGTTTAGCATTTTCTAGACCAATACGTTTCACATAACTTTTAAAATAACTGGTTTGAGACACTAAATTTCCATTACTAAACTACCTAATTTGCAAGCCTAAGAAAGAATGTAACTCACCCTCCATACTCATTTCAAAGGTATTAGACTTACTTTTCACAAAATCTCTAAGTAGTTTGTCACATGTAGATCCAAATAAAATATCATCAACATAAGTTTGAGCTATCAGTATCTCGTGTTTGATTTTCAAAATGAACAAGATTTTATTAACTTCACCATGTTTAAAATTCATTTGAAGAAGATGTTAAGTAAGCATATCATACCAAGCTATCGGGGCTTGCTTAAGGCTATAAAGGGACTTCTGTAATTCAAAAAAAATGAGGTTTGTGTGGGTCTTCAAAATCTCTAGGCTACTCAACATAAGCTTCCTTATTCAAAACACCATTAAAAAATACTTTTTATATCCATTTGGTGAAGAGTAATATCTAGATGACAAGCTATGACAAGCAATAACCTGATTGACTCAATCCTTACCACAAGGCCAAAGGGTTCATCAAAATCTACACCTTCAACCTGGGTAAAACCTTGTGCCACTAGCCTGGCTTTATTTCACACAATGTTTTCCAACTCATCTGTTTTGTTTCTAAAAATCTACAATAACATTCCCTGTGCTTAGTCGAGGAACCAAGTCCCATACATTTTTGGCAAATTGATCAAGTTCTTCTTGAATTGAATTTATCTAGACGTCTTTGAGAGACTCTTCCACTTTCATTGGTTCTGCAAAAGACAAAAAATAAGAGTTTTTAGTTAGTGAGCAGCAAGATGCCATACACACCAGTTTTACCATTTCTCTAAAGTTAAATTGCTTCTTTCATTCAATGCTCCAATAACTAGTGAAGTTGGATGGTTCTTCTGTATATTGGAAGGAATGTCCTTGTCAAGAGGGTCAGAAGACACTGAGACCCCTGCATCATCTTGATCAGACTCAGAATCAAAAGTTTTTCCACCAGTATTCGCATGAACTTGAGATGTTAATTCTGGTGCTGAGGCCCTGGCAGGCACATCAAAGGTCGTACCTGTAGATTCACTTAAGATTGGTATGAGATCAGACTGAGGACTTTGCACATGATCATTCAAATCAGCCTCAATAGGGTTACCAGAAATATCAGTTAGATCATCAAACTTGACATTCACAGATTCAAGCTATGCACGAGTTCTAAGATTGAGTACCTTATATGCATGACTGCTAACCAAATATCCCAAAAGCACACACTTATCACTTTTTTAGTCAAACTTTGATAAGTAAGACCTATCATTTAGAACATAGCACACATAACCAAACACATGGAAGTACTTAAGATTTGGTTTCTTTCCTATAAGAACTTTGTAGGGAGTTTCACATGTTCCATACTTATAGTAGACTCGATTTTAGATTTGATAAGCAGTGTTGAGAGTTTCAACCCAAAATTTTTTAGAAAGGTTCTTAGAGATTAACATAGTTCGTGTCATTTCTTGCAAAGATTATATTCTATGCTCAGCTATCCCATTTTTTTTGAGGTATAATCGGAGATGAAAAATCATAGGGAGTTCCATACTTGTCACGGTAATTTTCAAATGAGGAGTAATCAAAATCTCTTTTAAGGTCAGTCATAATTATGCCAATTTACAAAGGTTTTTATTGCTAACACGTTTTGATAGTTTTCGAAAGCTTTCAAAAGTTTATGATATTCACGAAGAAGTTCAATCCAAGTAAAACAGAAAAAATCATCAACAATGACTAATGAGTATTTCTTACCACCAATAATTTATACCTCAATTGGACCTATAAGATCCATGTAGAGGAGTTCCAGACATTGAGAGTGATCCAAACTTTTGTGCACCCCTTTTTAGATATTTAATCGCAAGCTTGCTCGCAAGAGTACAAGGAACTTATAGGGTGGTGAGTTTGACTCAAGTCGATTCTCTCGAGAACAACTGTTCGATATCTTGGATGTTTTTCTCAATCACGAGTGATCAAATAATACATACAAATTGGAGTTTTTTGAAGATTTGATTTGATCATTTAAAACTAAGCAATATTTGAAACTAATTAAACTAATTGTCTTAAACTAGATAACCAACAAAGAATAATAATTAAACTACTCGAACCTAAGAACTAAGAAATAACAGCAACAAATCTAAGAGCATGAATATAAGAAACTACCATGAAGCAATTGTATCATAGAAATCTATAAACGGGAAATTAAACATAAACTAGTTCGCATAAATAAACTTGATGAATCCAAAGTATCCAAAGTATTAAGCATAAGGTAAACTGAAAACTAATTATCTAACTCTAAAATTAACTAAGAATTAACTAAGGAAATAATTAAGAGTTTAGAGGACTTATTGAAACTAGTAAAAGCGATAAAAATCTCCAGCGAATCCGGAGTTGGAATAGAGATCTTGATTTGAAATGAATCTTGAACGTAAGGGACTTGAATCTTCAATCTCGATCTCTATCTTTGTAACAGAGTGTGTAAATGCGTAGTTTCTGTGCTCTCTAACCCTAGGTAGTCGTCTCTCTCCTTAAAACCTGAAATATGAAGGGTATTTATAGATATAGCATGTCTTGGCGCACAAGAAAACCTTAAAACGCATTTCTGGGCAGCCACGTTGACTTTGCATCGACCAACGCATGCTGGAGCTTGGCGTCGATGCTGCCTGTGCGCTCGCGTCGACTGGGCGGGGGCGTCGACTGACGCAGTCATGGATCGACGCTACAGCAAGTTACGTCGGCTTAGCGTCGACAGATGCACCCTTGGATCAAAGATTCAGAGAGTTACGTCGGCCTAGCGTCGACTGAGTGTCGACCGTCGTGGGCAGGATCCGCGTTGACGTAGCGTCGACGCTCGCGTCGATCGACGCTACTGAGAGTACATCTCATTTTCTTGATCTTTCTGCTACTTGTTCACCGGAAAGCTCGTTCTCCGCTTTTGAACATCGAATTTCATCTATTTACAAGCTGAAATCTTCCGGTTACTTAGTTGTAAGGTGAAAAACAACGAATAATCACCTATTCTCATCAATTATGATCAAAATACGATAAAATAAGCTGGAAGTATAAAAATACGGATATAGGCTTAAATCATCCAACTTATACCCGAAATAAATAGAAAAAAGAACTAAAATACTAATAAAAATAAGGACAAATCTACGCTAATCAACTACCCCACGCTTAATTGGTTTGTTCGTCCTCGAACAAACAATATATTCAAAGTATAACAAGAAAGAAAATATGCTCAAACAATGAGTCGTGCTATGCTACATACATAATTTTGAAAATATAGGTACAAATCACGCAATGTCAAACTCTCCACCTTTATTACATTGTCGCTCCAAAATCAAATTCATGCATCCTCTCAAAAGGGAATTAAATATGTGGGTGTATGCTCAAAAGCACTCAAGCATTGCTGTATGGGACGTGTATACGCTCAAATCATACAAATACAAGTACAATAAACAAGCACGGAAAATCAATCTCTTTTCAATCGCAAATTAAGTGTCCTATCAAAACTAAGAATCGGAAAAGGTCTTGTCGGGTTATAATGTAAGGCTCTTTGGACGGGTATGCAATATATAAGTCGTGTGGCTAAATAACTCACTCAACCTATTCTAATCACGAAGCAAAGCGCTTCACCTCGTTCAAACGAAAAAACCTCACTAAACACTCATAACGTAGCCTTTAAACTTTAGGCTATTTCTCAACTCGTAAACCGTAAAACCGACTTGTAGCGCGAACCACTTAAATACAATTGAAGCTTATGATACGCTTCTTTTTCAACACAACTCTTGCCTCTTAAACATTAGGCTTCATAATAAAATAAACAATAAAACACAAGTCTTTATAAGCGCGTAGGCAATTACATAACACGATTCACCAAGATTCACCATCCTTGTTTATTATTTTTTATATTTTCCCCTTTATTACTTTTTTATGCGGCTTTTTT
>BMAC01000058.1:2101806-2133508 GCA_014905375.1 Phtheirospermum japonicum | reverse complement strand
AGTCAACTACACACAACGGTTTCAAAGAGATATCAAATCAAAACTCATTCAAGTACATGCAATGATGATAATCACTCAGGCTACTCACAGGCTTTTTGCATGAAAAAGTTTTGAATTGACGCTGTTTTTAAAGTTTTGCAAAATCATTTGCGTCCAAGTACCCTTTTACAATATATAGAAATAATTTTGAAAATTTTATTCACTTATACACGCTCAAAAGACAAAAGCCCAAAATCTAATCTTAGTTAACTTCGACAGGCAAGCCATACAAACACAATTCAGCGCAGGAATAGCGATCAATCACGATAAAACTTATGCATTTCAAAACAAAGACGTCAAATTGCACTCTCTTTTAAATATATACCATACTCAACCACCCCCTCCCTAAAAACTTGGCAATCTCCTGATTGTCATAAATATAAAAGAAATAAAAGAGCAAGGGAGATAAGAAAACATCCCTGAAAGTTCGATAGTTGAGTCTCTCCAAAAAAAAGCCTGTGCAATTATCCTCCGTCTTAGATCGCGTGATTGGATTGTCTCGAACAAACTTATATATATATAAAAAAAATAACGATTTCGATCAATTACTACGCGCAAGTGCTCGGTGGCACGTCTTTTAGGATTTGAAACGACCGGATTGTGGCTCAACGTCGTAAATGGCTGGGTTGCAGCTCATGAAAATGTTGCCGGACTGTGGCTAACTTGGGTCGGATTGCGACCTCGATCGACAAAAATGAAATCATAAAAATTAGATGGTAGACGCTACTAGCGGTAGCATGTAGAGGAAGGTTGCCTAGCGATAAGCTCATCGTTATCCCTTATTGCTTCGGCTAGCGGTAGGTTCAGCGACTGATCGTCATTGTTAACGCCTTGAGTGGAACTAGCGGTAAGGCCTTGCGGTAGCGAGCTACCGCTATATAACCGTTAGTTGTCCAGAATAAGCGATTTTATTGGACTTACACATAAACGTACCACGACAATTGACACAATATAAAGACAAAGATAAAAAAGAAAATTAAAGAAAACGAAAACTAACGAATGCTTGGTTTGCCTCCCAAGAAGCGCTTGTTTAACGTCAAAAGCTCGACGCAAGTTGCTTCATCAATTTCTAGCTCTGGTGGGTCCACGAACTCCTACTTGCTATCTCGACTCTTCGTATATTTCTTGTAATAAATTAAGTCGATGCTTGTGGACTTGGAATTTTGTATTTGTACTCTCATCGTAAATAGTGGCTACTCCATACTCATCCATCTCCTTTATTAAAAACGGTCCACTCCATGCGACTTTAAAATTGGTTGGATCAAACTTACGATCAGAATTATATAGCACTAGTTTACCAACCTTGAACTTCACATCATCTAACTTCTTATCAAAAACCTCATTCGAACTCTTCTTCTTCGTCGTCCAATCCTTGCTATATGCCTTTCCCTTGTTCCTTGTACGTTTAAAATTATTGTAGGGGTCGAGGGAAACATTTCTTGAATGATAATGCGGTGGTTTCGTCTCTTCACTTGGCTCAAACTTCGAACGATCTTGTTGTGGTCTCAAATATACTTTTGGCTCATTTTTAGGCACGTCAAACTACATGGGCATTACATCATTAAATCCATCCACAATATCACATAACTCAATTCCCAACAAATCCATCAAATGCTCCCCGCTCAAGTGTTCCTTGCCATCCTCATTATCAAACTTGTCAATCGTGCTAATGCTCAGGAGTTCGTTCACGCAAGAATTTACTAAATCAATAGTAGAACATTCGTCCTTAACAAACGGTGTAGGAGTCTTGTGAATATCTTGAAGTGAAAATATCACCGTTTCGCCTAAGACGGACATAGTCATCCTCCCTTTGTTTACGTCGATCACCGTGCGCGTTGTAGACATGAATGGACATCCTAACAAAATGGTGTGTTCTTGATTCTCGCTTTGTACGTCACCAACGTCCATAATGACAAAATCCACCGGCACAACTAGCTTGTCTACTTGTACTAAGACATCCTCCACAATCCCCAAGGGTAACCTTATCGTTCTATCCGCCAATTGTAATCTCATCATGGTCGGCTTCAGCGTTCCTAGGTCAAACTCCTTGTAAATTGAGTGGGGCATCAAGTTTATGTTAGCTCCAAGGTCGAGCATCCCCCTTGCCGTTTGTCCATTCCTGAGAGAAATAGTTATGCAAAAACTCCCGGGATCCTTCTCTTTGGGTGGCAATGGTTTCTTAAATATAGCACTAACTTCTCTTGTCAAAGCCACATGTTGATTTGCAGTCAAACGCCTTTCCCTTGATGCTAGATCCTTAAAAAACTTCACATACATTGGCATTTATCACCTCTAGCAGGGGAAGGTTAATATTAACATTTTTCAATAAATTGTATAACTCCATGAATTTTTTATTTTCCTTGGCCGGACGTAGGCGACTTGGGAAGGGAACATGATCATAAATAGTTAACTTCTTCGGTGGTGCATTTACGGAATCGATGGTGTCTTCAGTTGCTGTCGAATTCTTTCTCTTCAACGGCCCCGAAATATTTGGATTTGAATATTTATGCATTAGATCGGCCGACTTGGTTGCATCTACTTGTGGTTGGGTCTCGGCTTCTTCCTTGTCATTCTCCTTTTCTAGCTCTATGCCGTTATCTACCTCTTCTCCACTTCTCAAGACATGAATAGCTTAGGCTTGCTCTATTTGACTCAGAGGCCTATTCTTGTCGTTCAATATCGTCGTCATGGTTGACGACAGTTGCCCTATCATCATATCTGAATGCCTCTGCCCTTGCTGAATAGTCTTAACAAGTTCATCAAACCTTGGCTCGAGTTTATTTACTTGCGAAGCTAATTGGGCGAGCCCCTCTTGGTTTTTAATCGTTCAGCCACTTGATTTTGCTGCCAAACCAATAACTGATCATCTATTTGAAATTTAGTAGGCACGTGCCCTTGTATATGTAAATTGTCTGGGGGTGGTAGTTTCTGCCCTGAGTGTTATTGGTTTGAAAAATACTGGAGGGCATTGATGTCCACTCATTGTGCATTGTTGTTTGGACACATATTCGCTAAATGTTCGGTACATTCACATTGGTCACATGTCACAACGGTCTTCTTTGAAGAAACTTGGCTCATTCGCGGGGCTCTCGATGTTGTTAATTCTTCATTAAGTACTTCCCTGATCATCTCCTTGATCGTTTGACCATCTCTCACCAAAACCTTAACTTCTTCTTCTTTATCTGTCTCGGTGGTGGAAACTTCATTTACTTGCAATTTATGAGGTCGTGAGTTGGTTTTGTCTAGATTTCTCACTTTGCTTCTCCAACACTCGTTTTGCCTCGAGGGCGTTAAATCACCGAAATCTCCTCCTGCCGCTATTTCAACTTGACTTTTCCCCATGGGCAACAAACCATCAAAGAAAAACTGATTAATTATCTCGGGGGAGTAGCTATGATGGGGGCATGCTTGTAAAAGTGTCTTGTAATGCTCACATGTTTCATGAAATAATCCTCCCTCCACTTGTTCGAAGTTAGCAATCTGCCTCCGAAGATGCCCCGTTGTTTGTGCTGAATAGTATTAATTGAGGAACTTCTCGCTTATCATCTCCTAATCAGTTAATGATCTTGGTTCTAAGGATAGTAACCATGTCTTCGCCTTGTCTTTCATGCTATAGGGGAAGCAAATCATTTGCCTCTCTTCCCGGTTAAGGCCATTACCCACAAATTTGCCCACTTCATCGATAAAATAGTTTAAAAATGCAAAAGGGTCTTTATGGGCATTTCCGTGAAAAGTCGGAAGTAAATTAAGTTGATGTAGTTTAGTATCTACTTCCCTTTCAGTTGGTCCAAGAACAATACCAGACCCATAAGGCACAACCTTCGGGCGTGCTAAATCTCGTTGTCGAGGTGCTCGGGGGCGCCCTGATGCTCTTTCCCTATGAATAACCTCTTCATACTCGCTTCCATCTTCAAATTCACCAAGGTTTTGATCTTCAAGCCATTCATCTACATGCTCACGTCGAGAGGGTGGCCTTTCTAAATAATTATCATGTAAATTCTCAGTGTGTCATTCGTTTCTCCCTCGATTATCATGTCCTTGTTGTTGCTCGTTGGGAAAGGATCTTGGTAGGACTGGGCCTACTGCTCGTTGTGGTTTTCTTCCATATTCTCCCCGACGTCTTCGTGGAGGTTGTAAAGGTAACTCTTTGTTTAATGCATCGAAAAACTCATTGTGATCGTCCTCATGATCCGCTCTTCTAGACATATTTTTCGGGAATTTCGTCGCACACGATATCAGTAGCTATGGAAGAAATGTCTTCGGGAATGGAAATGGGTCTTGGTCTTGCTGGATTCGCACGATGGATATTGTCAAAGAATGGTGCAAAATCGAGGCAAAGTGAATGTCGGCCTTGCATAAACTCAACAATAAATCAACGTACCATGTGGCAAAAAATCCAAATCAAGTGCAATTATACAAATAACGACTAAATAGAAAATAAAACAAAAAATATCCTTGAATCCTACTTGTTGTCCCCGGCAACGGCGCCACATTTTTTATCCAAATTTTTGTGCACCCCTTTTTAGATAATTAATTTTAAAACACGCAAACTTGCTCGCAAGAGTACGAGGAACTTGTAGGGTGGTGAGTTTGACTCAAGTCGATTCTTTCGAGGATAACTGTTCGATATCTTGGATGTTTTTCTCAATTACGAGTGATCAAATAATACATACAAATTGGGGGGTTTTGAAGATTTGATTTGATCATTTAAAACTAAGCAATATTTGAAACTAATTAAACTAATTACCTTAAACTAGATTACCAACTAAGAATAATAATTAAACTACTCGAACCTAAGAACTAAGAAATAACAACAACGAATCTAAGAGCATGAATATAAGAAACTACCATGAAGAAATTGTATAATAGAAATCTATAAACGGAAAATTAAACATAAACTAGTTCGCATAAATAAACTAGATGAATCATAAAGTATCCAAAGTATTAAGTATAAAGTAAACTGAAAACTAATTATCTAACTCTAGAATTAACTAAGAATTAACTAAGAAAACAATTAAGAGTTTAGGGGACTTATTGAAACTAGTAAAAGCGATAAAAATCTCCAGCGAATCCGGAGTTGGAACAGAGATCTTGATTTGAAGTGAATCTTGAACGTAAGGGACTTGAATCTTCAATCTCGATCTCTATCTTCGTAACGGATTGTGTAAATACATTGTTTCTATGCTCTATAACCCTAAGTAGTCGTCTCTCTCCTTAAAATCCAAAATATGAAGGGTATTTATAGATATAGCATGTCTTGGCGCACAAGAAAACCTAAAAATGCATTTCTGGGTAACCACTTTGACTTTGCGTCGACTGACGCGTGCTGGAGCTTGGCGTCGATGCTGCCTGTGCGCTCGCATCGACTGGGTGGGGGCGTCGACTGACGCGGTCATGGATCGACGCTACAACAAGTTGCGTCGGCTTAGCGTCGACATACGCACCCTTGAATCGACGCTTCAGAGAGTTACGTTGGCCTAACGTCTACTGAGTGTTGACCGTCGTGGGTAGGATCCGCGTCGAAGTAGCGCCGATGCTCGCGTCGATCGACGCTACTAAGAGTACGTCTCATTTTCTCGATCTTTCTGCTACTTGTTCACCAGAAAGATCTTTCTCCACTTTTGAACATCGAACTTCATCTATTTACATTCTGAACTCTTCCGGTTACTTAGCTGTAAGGTGAAAAATAACGAATAATCACCTATTCTCATCAATTATGATCAAAATACGGTAAAATAAGCTGGAAGTATAAAAATACGGAATTAGGCTTAAATCATCCAACTTATACCAAAAAAAAAAAATAGAAAAAGGAACTAAAATACTAATAAAAATATGGACAAATCTGCACTAATCAGAGAGGTGTTGAAGTGTTAGAGCACCGAGTGTGATACTTTGGTTTGCTTTCCTTTCTAACATACACCATAAATAGATGGATTGCTGATCACTAATTTTGGAAGGCCTCTTACAACATTAGTTTTAACAAGTTTCCCCATCATTTTGTAGTTAACATGGCCCATCTTTTAGTGCTACAGTTTAGACTCTGAAGGCCATAAACTTTGGTACAAGATCTTGTTGTTCACTTTGTAGTAGTTGTTTGTCATCCTTGTGCCAGTAAGAATGCATTGATGAGAGTTATCAAGGGCCTCTCATGAATCTCAACTAAACTTTACATGAAGATCATCATCACATAGTTGGCTGATGCTAATGAGATTAGTAGCCAAACCTTCCACAAGCAACACGTTCCAAGGCCTTGCCAGTCCTTCAACATTCAGGGTGTGCCCAATGATATGTCCATGTGCACCACCACCGTATTAGACTTTACCACTATTGTGTTTTATAATGTCATTTAAATATTCGACCGATCCTATCATGTGACGAGAGAATCCACTATCAAAGTGTCATGAATCAGGAGCACTTGACTTGAGTGAGATATAAATTATATTGCACTGAGTCTCGACCTTTCTTACCCACATCATTTTGGATTTATGAGCGATGTTAGTCCTCGTGCTGGTGAAAGAGTTCACTGGCATTACCTTGATTTCAAACGCAAGGGTCCTTTTTTTACTTAAGATTTTTATAGAAGAGTATGATGTGTCTAGGTTCTAAGCAATGATAACACACATATCTAAGTCTTTGATGTTTGAATCTCTTTACTGATACAGATCCTTTTGAAAACTTATCGCCTTCTTTGACAAATACAGGAACCTTAAAGCCTATGCCATTTTTGAGCGTTGATCTAATTGACAGGATCTCCTCAAGTTTTGCCATTCCTAAGTTGAGTTTCTTTAGAGTTAGAGTGCAGTAAAGAGTTTTGATCTTACTCTATCTAGTTCTTCTTCACATTTAGTCAGAAGCATATGATTATTATTTGTTTTTCTTTATTCGCGTGAGCCAATCTTTCATTCTCCTTTGTAAGAGTGTTTGCTCTTTGAACCAGTTTGGACTAGTTATCATAAAGTTCATTATAGGTAGCTGATACGATACTAAATATTCATGTAATCCATATGCCAGTATTTATGGAAAGTGATCTCATTTCTTGGAAGAAGCATTTCTTTTGGGAGGTGGGGGAGTTGGTTTTTAGAGTAGCGACCTGAAGTATGAGGGTGAGCTCTCATATAGGGTGGTGATCTCTTATGGTTTGATAGCTCGGTGTTATCTATTAGCTCGACAATGGGCTTTATAAATATTAGGCCCGAATGGGCTAGTATGGATGGTATTGTGGGATCCCGGCAGACGGTAAAGAATCGCAGGCCCAGGCCTATTCTGGTAATTTAAGCGAAAGATCCACTATTTATGGGAACTTAGCATATAGGAGAAATCCTAATTCTAAGTCGGTTGTGGTGTTTATGGAATTGTAGTGGGAGAAGGAAACCCTAGCTTGGGGAACACTTCTCGCGCCTATATAAAAGGGGTGCATGCCTATCTTTATTTTTAAGTTGATTTTATCCTACTTTGAGCTCTCGAAAATATCTCTCGCAGTCGCTAACTTAAGCATCGGAGGACCTTCGCCGGGGACGTCCACCGCCTTGGCTGAGGGTGTTGTTTTGCAGGATTGGTTAGGTCGCCAGGAGTCTTTTTGGAGATCAACCAGGTTTTTGTGACGTAATTGGAAGCTTTTAGGTCGCTGATCTCAGATTTGAGGTTAGTACCCCCTATTCTTGGTAACCAATGTTTTTGGTTTTATCAAGCGGCGTTGTCTGTGGGAAAGAGGGACATCGAATCCTTGAGCAAAAGATGTGAGAAATTTCATAAGCGCAGTATGAAGGTAGAAACATCCAACCCAAGACCTTGGACTTCGGTCCCGGATCGAACAAGCTGAAGAAGAAGAAGAGCAAGATGGCAGAAATCAGTAAAGGAGAGCAAACAAAAGATGAACTGACACCTTCCTAGAGAGATCCAGTGATTTAGAATTTGGGTAGCACACCGCCACCCTCTCCAAAATAGCAAAACGAAAAGGAACTTGAAGGAGACTCACAAGCGAAGACGCCGGAGGTTATTGCACAAAAGATGGTCCATATAGGGACAAAAGAGTGGAAAGATTTACCCAAAGATAAGCCCTGCCAAATCAATAAGGGGTTCTTGGAAGGGCTTATGGATTTTGTACCCCCAGAAAAAATAGGAAGAACTGAGAAAGTACCTAGCAGGCAAGTTGGGTACTCCGAAGGAGAAGGCTGACGAGTTGAATGGTGGACATGAAGAAGAATTAATAACAAACAAGACAAAACAAAGCAGAGGGTCTCTGTCTCGGAGATTGTCTCGCAGAAGAAAAAGCGGAGGTGAGCGAAAACAGGGAGATTCTCCCGGCTCTACCTCGTCCTCAGGATCCCACACTCACAGGTATAAGTACAAGAAAGCAAAGAAGTTGAAAATAGGGCGAAAGCATTATAAACATTGAGGTCGGCGGCATAGTAAGCATACCAGTGAGAGTGGAAAGCAAACCTCAAGCACATATGGTGAATCACAGGATAAGTCACGCAGAAGTCGAGGCAAATACCATGAGGAGAAGGGGGACAATGAGGTCGGACTAGGAAATAAGGTATTTAGAGATATGCAGGAGGCTCTGTTGGCCTTGTAGAGGCAGATGGAAGGAGAAAATCTTGATGAGGATAAAGGGCATCCCCTTTCGGATGATATATTGTGAGCTGTGTTACCCAAGGGATATAAGACGTTGGAGTTCCAATATCGTGGGGCGACGAATCTGCAGCTCTTTGAGAATGAGATGATGTTAAACGGATATACGAATGCTGTGGCATGACGGGCCTTTGTATCTACTTTGAGAGGAATCACCCAAAGATGGTTCTATCAATTGGCGAAAGGAAAAATTACCAGCTTTCGGGTGCTGCGAGCAGCTTTCCTGAAACAATTTTCCAGCATGAGGCAGAATGCGAAGACTGCACAGTCCCTGTTTACTATGGTGCAGCGACCTGATGAACCCTGAAGCAGTATGTCAGCAGATTCACCAATGCCACACTGGAGGTACCCTCCGCTACGGACAAAATGAATGCAGGGGCTTTACATCAAGAATTGAGGAGGGAAGACTTACGCAAGTCTTTGGTTAAGAAAGTGGCGCGAACATACGACGAGGTACTGGAGAGATGTAACAAATAAATACAGGTAGAAGAGGTAAAGGAGGAGCATCGTTTACGATTTGGTGGGGAGATCATGGAGGCTGGAGGCAGTATGTCAAAAAGGGAGGTCAGAAGGGAGCCCAGAAGAGTAGTGCGCGGGCTCTTATCCCCAGGTCCCATCGCAAGAGCGAAACCTGAAGTAGATATGAGAAACTAGAGGGAGGAATATTTTACACCACTGATCTATCCTTGGTCTAAGGTGTTTAATATCATGGAGCTCCTGATACCCAATGATATAAAATGTCCGGAAAGTCGCACGCAGCTCCCTACTAATCCCAAATGAGATTTCTTTTGTATGTTTCATAATAACTATGGTCATTCCACAAAGAGGTGCAGGCATCTTAGAGAAGAAATCGAAAGGCTCATAAAAGCCGGGCATTTGAAGGAAGCCATTTACAAAGATAGAGAGCCAAAGGAACCAAGACAACCATTGCCCCCACCACCGCCGAGAGAACCGCCTTAGGATCAGGTCGAGAGGCAGCCGCAGCAAGAAAATCAGGGACATAATGGCCCAAGAATAAACAAGGGGAGAATAAGTATGATTTCAGGCGGACCGACGGATGGTGATACCAATAGCGCACGAAAGAAACATGTTAAGTCAGCTCGACCTGGAACATGGGAGGTCACCAGTGTGATTCGGCGACCACAGAGGACAAGACCAATCATCTCTTTCGGTCCTGATGAACGACGCGGGCTGCAGGAGGATCATAACGACGCGCTAGTGATTGAAGCTGAAATAGTGGGGTATGAGGTCGGGAGGATTTTTTTAGACAATGGGAGCTCATTCAACATAATATATACAAATTGCCTTGAACAAATGAAGTTGGAGATAAGAGTGCGACTTGTGAATACGCCCATATATGCATTTAATGGAGCACAAGTGATTACGGATGGAGAGCTGACACTGGCAGTGGTGTTAGGAAGAGATGAGTTACAGGCAAACAAGAATTTGAAGTTTTTGATAGTCCGTGGGAGGTCGGCGTATAACGCAATATTAGGCCGACCTACCCTTAATACATTCTAGGCAGTGACATCAGCATATCACATGAGTATCAAATATCTGGTGGGAGATAAAGTGGGGGAAGTTATTTTCGAACAGCAGGTCGCAAGGTTGTGTTACTAGATGACGGTCAAAAAAGGTTTAAGCGAGAAAGAGATGAAGAGGTACCAGAGGGTATAATTAGTGCGAAAAAGGTGAAAGAACAAGAGAATTTTGTTCGGCCACACGAGGAGTTGATGGAAATTTTGTTAGAAGAAGGTCGCCCAGGGTACACTACGAAAATTGGGACCTTGATGGCGGAAACACTAAGAGAGGAACTAATAAAATTATTGAGGGAATTTTGGGACATTTTTGCTTTTAGGGATGGAGAACTGACAGGAGTATCTCCGGAGGTCGTGCAACTTCATCTGAATGCAGATCCGGAGGCGAGGTCGGTCAAACAGAAAAGAAGGCATTTTGGGCCTGAACTGGACAAGATAATTGAAGAGGAGGTGCAGAAATTGTTGAAAGCAGGACACATTCGAGAAATTCAATTTCTAGAATACTTATCAAATGTTGTATGGTGCCAAAGCCAGGGCAGAAATGGAGGATGTGTGTAGATTTCCTTGATCATGCCCAAAGGATCATTATCTTCTGCCACGAATTGATCAATTAGTAGATTCAACCTCAGGGTGCGAGCTATTAAGTATGATGGATGCTTCACAATGGTATCACCAAATATCTCTTGCAAAGGAGGATCAACCCAAGGTGAGCTTTGTTACTTCAACGGGAACGTACTGTTTTGTGTCCATGCCCTTTGGTTTGAAAAATGCAGGGGCGACCTATCAGAGATTGGTGGATAGAATGTTCAAAGACCTGTTGGGATCCACTATGGAGGTGTACGTCGATGATATGATGGTGAAGAGAAAGAAAGCAGAATCCCATGTGGAGGACTTGAAGAAAACTTTTCTCATACTAAGGAAGTACGGGATGAAACTCAATCCAAAGAAGTGTGCGTTCATTGTGGGATCGGGGAAATTCTTAGGATATATGGTGATGGAGAGAGGTATTGAGGTTAACCCGGAGAAGGTGCGGGCTGTTTTGGAGATGCCACATCCTCGAACGATGCGCGACGTACAAGTGCTCACAGGTCAGATTGCAGGTCTCAAACATTTCATTTCCAGGTCGGCAGAGAAGGGTGTCCCCTTATTCAGGGAACTCAGGAAAGGGTCCAAGTTCGAATGGACCAAAGAAGTAGCACACGCATTTGATAAACTGAAAGAATACTTAGCCGAGATACCATTGTTGACTAAACCAATGCCGGGAGAAGACTTGATCTTATATATATCGATCAGAGAGGTCGCAGTGAGTTCGGTTCTCATCAGAGAGGATGCGGGTATCCAGAAACCTATTTATTATATTAGCAGAATGCTGCGAGGTGCTGAGTTGAACTATTCCGAGCTGGAGAAGGGAGGTTTTGCGCTCATTTGTAAAGTAAGGAAATTGCGGCCATACTTTTTGAGCCACAAGGTGAAGGTAATTACTAACCTATCCCTCAAGCAGGTTCTGAGTAATCCAAATGTGTCGAGAAGATCGGTTAAGTGGGCGGTGGAACTGAGTGAATACGACGTGGTGTACGAATCTAGGGCGGCCATCAAAGCCCAAGTGTTGGCGGATTTCTTACAGGAAATGGTGCGCCCATCCGAACCAGGTGATGAGACAAAGGCATGGGTATTTCATACTGATGGGTCGACTATGGTGTCAGGAGCAGGGCTGGGGATTGTTTTAACCAGCCCGGAAGGGGAGAATTTGGAATTTGCGATAAAATTGGGATACAAGGCGTCCAACAATGAAGCTGAATATGAAGCAGTATTATAAGGTATAAAGATGGTGAGCGATCTGGGAGCAAGGAAGGTATGCGCATACACGGATTCCCAATTGGTAGCTCATCAGTTCGACGGGTGTTTTGAGGCAAATGAAGAACACATGGCGGTGTACGAGAAGAGGTTGCACGCTTTGAGGATATTAAACTGGAACACTTGCCACGGGCCAATAATACTCGGACTGATCAACTCGCTCGGATAGAAAGTGCATTGGGGACTTGTGATACTTGAAAGATTACCCTAATGGCAACTGGTGGTGGCAGTCGATTATTTTACAAAATGGGTGGAAGCTGAAGTTGTTACGGGCATAAGCGAGCAGGACATGATGGACTTTATTTTTAATAACATTTTTTTGCAGGTTTGGTGTCCCACAAGTGTTAATGTCGGATAATGGAACCCAGTTCAATGGGCAGAAAATCCAGGATTGGTGTAAAGAGATGGGAATGAAGCAACGATTTGCTTCTGTGGTGCACCCACAAACTAATGGGCAAGTTGAGGTTACTAACCGTATTATTGTGCAGGGTATTAACTTACGGCTGGAAAAAGCAGGTGGGCTTTGGGAAGAAGAGCTCGCATCGGTCTTATGGGCTTACCGAACAACTCCCCGAACTTATACAGTGGAGTCACCGTTTAGCTTGGTGTATGGGATGGAAGCTGTCATTCCAGCTGAGATAGTAGGGGGATCGCAATGCTTATCAATGTTTAACGTGGAAGAGAATGAAAGACTAGCAAGAGGAGAAATTGGAACGGTCGATGAAGTACGAGAGAAGGCTGCGGCCCGGGTGGAACATTACAAGTAAAAGATACAGGTTGCTTTTAACAAACGTGTTAAACATCAGTACTTTCAGGTTGGTGATTTAGTATGGAGGCGGGCTGATGCATTGCGTAAGACCAGGAAGCTCGATCCAAACTGGATTGGGCCATTTAAAGTGATTAAAGTGTTGCATGGAGGAGCGTACATACTTGAGAATGCCGAAGGAAAAACTCTACCTAGGAGCTGGAATGTTTGTCATCTGAAAAAGTATTACGCCTAGATGGCGGGCTGTTTGTGTTTAACCCTCCAGGGCAGATGTTGGTTCCATTACCCTTCGAGGCGGGCTGTTTGTGTTTAACCCTCCGGGGCGGATGTTGGTTTCATTACCCTTCGGGGCGGGCTATTTGTGTTTAACCCTCTGGGGCGGATGTTGGTTTCATTACCCTTCGGGGGCGGGCTATTTGTGTTTAACCCTCCGGGGCGGATGTTGGTTTCATTACCCTTCGGAGCGGGTTGTTTTGTGTTTAACCCTCGGGGCGGATATTGGTTTCATTACCCTTAGGGGTGGGCTGTTTGTGTTTTACCCTCCGGGGTGGATGTTGGTTTCATTACCCTTTGGCGCGGGCTATTTGTGTTTTACCCTTAGGGGCGGATGTTTGTTTCAATACCCTTCGGGGTGGGCTGTGTGTGTTTTTACCCTTCGGAGCGGATGTTGGTTTTATTACCCTTCGGGGCGGGCTGTGTGGGTTTTACCCTCCAGGGCGGATGTTGGTTTTATTACCCTTCGGGGCGGGCTGTTTTATGTTGTACCCTTCGTGGCGGATAGATTTTTTGCAATATTTAATAAATAATGGAAACTTGGTGAATATCTCATGACTTTTTTTATGGTTTTTTATGAAAGGTTGGGTGATATGACTTTAAGTATGTTTGATTTACATATTTGAGGTCGCCTCCGGGAAGGATATGTTTGACTTACATATACTTCTTGGATTGTGGTGTTCTTGTGTTATGGATTGTTATGTTTTTGCGTTCAATTATGCGAGCTAACATATTTGACCTATATGTGCGAGTTCGTTTCAACTCTTTTTGATTGTTTTGGCTCATGGTTTGATGGTTTTTGGTATATTGAACTCGTGGTTTTACTTATGGAGGTTTGAGGTATGGTTGTGATTTACTTGAAATTTTGGAGGGCCTTGGTTATGAATGTATGTGATTCACGTGTTCTATGCGACATATATTACTTTATGGTTTCACTTATGATGGTTTGAGTTGCAGGTTTGAGCATATTATAAGCATAAGGACAGAGTTGCTCATAAAGTTAGCAAAATTGTTCATAAGTTGTGCGAACAGATTACAGTTTTTTGAGTTACAAAGGGTTATCAGGTCGTGCTTGGCCCGGTTGCAGGTACAAAATCATCTAGAGGTGCGTCTAGCTCAGCACCCAGCTTGGCAGACCATATCGCTCGACCTTGACATGACAACCACCACTTCGCATCCTTTGGCTGCTTCATGTCGCCCTTCCAGAAGCTGAAAGGAGGGAGCATGTTGGTGATTGCTGGCACATTGGGGTTGAATGTGACGTTCATGGCCGCGAGCTGGTCCTTAATTATCTCCGCAGCTTTGTGGACCCATTCCCTGCTGCCCACGGCCATCTTGCCAAAATACATTGATGATTTCCTGTAGGCCTTCAACAGCTCCTCCTGGTAGGCGTTCACGAGTTTTTGGTCTACCTCGCTTATCAGGAAGGTCCGTCGACCTTCACCAATACTCTGCTCGTGGGCCACCTGTTTTTGCTCCTCTTTGACTTGCACAACCTCCTCGAGCTTTTGAACTTGTGCTTTAAGTTCATCGACCTGGCGAGCCTTTTCCAGCTGATCCTTGACTTCCTTGGCTAGACGAGCTGTTTCATCTTTCAGACTGTTCACCTGGCTCTTCATAATGTGTATTTCCTCCTCACGAGCCTTCAACAAGTGATTAACCCCATCTAGCTCTCCTTGGGTCAAGGATAGTTGTCGGGTCTGCTGTTCTGTCTGGCTGTTAGCTCGCCACACTCTCAGCGGATTGATCCAGTAGCTGGCCGGACAATGTGGAGAGTAAGGGACCTAGTTTTATTACAAAATAATATAAGTGTTTGCAGAAATTATGTTAAGAAAGGTTTTTTTTTTAGATGTTAAGTTACCTTGTTGGTTATATGCTCGCCGAGAAGGGCCTTGATCTTCTCCGCACTGTCGCATTGCGCCAACCCTTTTTCTAGATTTGGAGAGATGGAGGTAGTAGCGCCATGAGTTTTTCGGAGGCGGCGGTGTTTTGGTGCCGAAGGAGAGCTCGGGCTCTTAGAAGAATGGATAGTAGGTTTTCTGGCTGATAGTTTCCCCTTGGACAATTTCCCGACCAATTGGACCTCTTCCAGGTCAACCACAACCTCCGGGTCATCCTCAGCCCCAAATGCCTGATTGAGCACCTCGTCCACGTTGATCACAGGAGGTGGAGGTGCCGATGTGACAATGGGGTGTAAGTCAGCTTGTACAGTGGTCTCCTCGGAGCTCGACGAGTCGCAGGTGCTGACAAATGCATCTACAATGATTGAGGCACGGAGTTAAATTTATTTAGTGTATGGTTATTATGAATGAGGAAATGTATTATAACTCAGGAAACCTACCGAAATCTGGTCGGGTCAAGGCGAGATCTGGATCGATGGGACGAGAGTCAATGCCATGAAGAAGAAGATTTTAGACCGACTAGTGAGTCGCACCACGTCAAATGGGCGCTTACTCCATTCCGCGAGCCGGTCAGAGTATTTTTTGTACAAGGTGGGAAAGTGTTTGGAACTGGGAGGATCGGATTGTTTTGGGGTATGGTATTGCAGCTCGCTATTAATGGGCCAGTCCGCAATATTGTGAATGAAGAAGAAATTTCTTCGCCATTCGGGCACTTTGGACAAGGGATTTACTAAGAAGCGAGATTTTCCGGAGAGAGCAGAAAAACAAAAATAACTCTTTTGATATTTTATTTGAAAACAGAAGTGGAAAAATCCTGAGTATTTGTTAGAAGAGTTTTCATGGTGTTGAAATATATCAACGAGTTCTTGGCTTGGTATTATCGGAAACCGATTCAATTATGAGTTTCAATGTGTTTCGAGCTTGGAAATAAAAGGAAAATGAAAATAAAGCAATAAACTAGATAAACTAAACTAGGAAATGAAATTACATGTTGGTAGAATGCCTCGTCGGATGCCTCAATATGAAAATGCAAAGTAATTATGGAAATAAGCAAGAAAATGCAATGTTTCACCAAGTACAAGCATGCAAGCACAATGTACAACTATGCATAAAATCCTAAACAATGCAAATAAGTAAAAATCGAAAGCATGGATGTAAAGAGCAAGAAAATTTGACATGAAAGTTTAAAACTTTATGAAAAATAACAAGCAATAAAGAGTAGATCTAGGATTTAAGCTAATACTATGCATGAAAATAAAATTGCATATAAAGCATAGAAAAACTTGAAATCAAGACCATCTAAGACTTGATGTATGATCTAGATGTGTCACTCATCTAGATTCCATATCCAATTCTTAAGATCTAACAAGAAATCAAGGTGCTAAGGCAAAAAGCATAACATGAAGAACAAGCATGGAAATGAAGAACAAAGCATGGAAATAAAGCATAAAACATGAAATTGAAAGGAAACTTATTTGAATTAAGAAATGAAACAAAGCTTGAATGTAATTGCATCAAAAGTAAAAATCTAAAGGAGTATTTGGATTCTTCTTAGGCTTACAAATCCAAGGCCAAGCCTGAAAGTAAATCTAAATCTAGAAAAGAAATTACATCAAAGTTTGAAATTGAATCTAAAACCTAAGAGAGAGAAATTATATCTTAAAAACTAGAGAGAGGATTTTTAATCCCCAAACCCATGCTTGGGTTGGGAGAAAAATGAGAAGTGTTTACAAAAATGAGAGTTGTATCATATTTATACTAATTTTTATTGGGTTTAAATGGGTCAATTTGGACTTTTTAGGCTTAATTTCATGAATTTGACCAAAATTGACCAATTTTGACCAAGATGGCTCAAGGTGGCTTGGTCTGGGCGAGCCTGGGTGTGCTGGGGCTGGCTGGGGCGTCCTTGGGCTGACTGGGGTGGCTGGGCGCCAGTTTGGGCTTCTGGGCACTGCCTGGGTTGCTGCTGGGCGCCAGTTTAGGCTCCAGTTTGCTGCCTGGTTTGCTGCCTAGGGGTGCTGCTGCTGGGCGCCAGTTTGGGTTGCTGGGCGCTGCCTGGGTTGCTGCTGGGCGCCAGTTTGGGCTGCTGTTAGGCGCTAGTTTGGGCTGCCTAGGCACGAAAATGGGCCACCATTCCAGAATGTTAGCCTCTTTGAAACTTGCTCTTGGCACCAACTTGGGCATGCAAATAGGCAAGGTCAGGCTTGGATTTTGGCCTCCATGCCTTAGCTTGATTTAAAAATCATTAATCCACCTATTAAAAGAGAATTTTAATTATTAAAACCCATGAATTACACCAAACCTTAAGGTAATTGAACCAATTAACCCATTAAAATATAAAATTAACAAGTCAAGTGAAAAACAATAAAACAAGAAAAACCACATTAAAACTTAATAAAATTCTATTAAAAACTACAAAAATCAACATAAAACTCTAACTAAAAACACTAGGAAAAACATAACAATTACATGCAAAACAGTATTATAGTATTTACATAATAAAATATACCCCGCCATAAATTTCATGGAACTAGGGGACAATTGCAGGAGGGGAACTTTAAATACATAGGCCGTGTTGATGTAAGATTGGTGTGGTGGGAATCTGAATCCCGACCTAAGTAGCTCGTTAAAAAATGTAATGTGATTTGAGGGAGGTTTCAGGGGGTCCGATTGAAGAATGTTGGGTAAAACCATTTCGGCGGTTTCAGGGAGGTTGAGTGCTCTTTTCAAGTCTTCAAGTTTCTCCGGATCAGGTAATATCCAATAGTTAGGTTTAATTACCCTGGTTGCTTGGGGTAAGGAAAGTAGGTCGGCGACAGATGAGGAAGGTACCATAGTCACCGGGTTTTCTAGAAAGTGTTCGCAGTTTTATGTGGGTGGATTATTGGGTTTAGCTAGGGGAATGCCCTCTCGTATATTTCCGATAGCTAAAGGGGCAGGAGAGGGGTCTTCTGGTATATTTTCTAATACGGCTTGGGTGTCGGTGTAAGCCCTAGTCTGGGCTTCGAGTTCCGACCAACTGACGTGCCCCTCTGGGTCATCGTGTAGGCCAAGAGCTGGTGGAGAACTTTGTCTTCGTCTTCTTAAAATGTAAGGGTTTTCAATGGGGTTAGATTCGGGAGAGAGGTCTGGCTTTTGAGAATCAGAATTAGAAGATGCTAATTTCTCCATTAATTGAAAAACACAAGGAGAGGGAAGTAGGAAAATACAACAATACTCAGCAGATGCAATAAATATATGGTTTTTAAATTGAAACTAATTGCTGAAGAGGGAAAATCTAGGGGACTTACTCATTTTCGTTGTCGTTGATGTCAGAGATGGGCGATTGGTTGGGCAACGGCCCGAGATTCACGGCCTTTGTTTCCGAGATCCTGGAAGGAGTCCCCACTAGGGAAAGCTATAAATACCTCAGCCCCAAGGCTGAGAGAGGCATGACTTTCTTGTGCGTTCCTTTCCTTGCTCACTGAAATACTTAATATGCTTATCTGACTTATGCATCGGAGAGGTTTCCATCGGAAAACCTCCGGTGGTCCTTTTCTGACGTGTTTTGGGTGCAGGTCAGGTTTGCGTTAGGTGAAGGATTAATCTCAGGCGTGGTCAAGTTTTCGGGTGAAACAATTGGCGTCGTCTGTGGGAAAAGTATTCAAGGCTAAGACGTGAGAGTAACACATGGATTCGGCAGGGCTCCGGAGAAATTTAGTGGCGGAGCTGGGTGGTACGCCAAGCTCTGCCACGCCGTTGGGCATGCCAAAAATGACGGGACCGTCGGTGATGGGGCCGACAGGGGCAAGACCATCATCAACAGCTGGACCAAGCGTTACGCAAACACCCTGGTGGAACTACACATGATGACGACGGACCGTTGAATGATGACTTTCTCAGAAAACTATCTGATCTCATCGGTAAGGCTATGGAAGTGGCTGTGGATAGGAAGTTCGTAGAGTTCTCGATGCCCCCGTCTAAGACACCTCCGTCTAAGGCAGTCCCACCATCGGAGATTGAGCCATCGCGCATTTAGCGCACGATCCGAACTCCTCTCCAGGAAGAAGAAGAGAATTTTTCTACTTCTGAGAGCGAAACATCGAGCCAAACCAACCTGGACCTCGCGGAGCAGATGCAAAACCTGCAGAAGGAGGTCAGGGAATTTAAGAGGAATATGGCAAGCACGGACGCAGTGCCGTCGTGGAGGGGTACGCCGTTCACGGAGGCGGTCATACACGATGATGTACCGGCCTCTTATAGGTCCATGGGCTTTGAATACAATGGGACAAAAGACCCATGGGATCACCTAAATTGATTTGAGATCACAGCGGCTTTGCACAAGTTCTCAGACGCGGTCATGTGCCGAGTCTTCCCGATGACCTTTATAAAATCAGCTCAGCTCTGGTTCAGTCAGCTGCCGCCGTGCTCTATCAGCAATTTCGACGAGTCTAGCTCGGCATTCTTGCATCAATTTACTAGATGTCGGAAGTACCAAAGAATGTCGTTGGAGTTGTTTAGCTTGAAACAAAAGGAAAACGAAATCCTGCACACGTACATCAACCGATTCACAAACGCGAAAATGGAGGTACCGTCAGCCTCTGAGGAACTCCTAGTTAACGCATTAGCACAAGGTCTCAGGAGAGGGGAGTTTTTTCAATCGTTGGTCGTAAAGCCAACACTAAAATTCGGAGTGCTCTTGGAACGAGCAGAGAAGTACATCCACCTGGAGGAGGCCTTGAAGATCAATAAAGAAGGAGAGAGGAAAAGGGACCGACACGATAGGGAGGAAAGGGCGCAGATGAAAAGATCCAGGCCAGACCTGGTGGGAGGACGACCTCATTTTGACAAGTATACACCTCTGGCAACACCTCAAGGGGAGATCTTACAAGCAATATAATGACACCCTAATCTCAAATGGCCTAAAACTTACTCTCAAAAGCCGTGGAAAGAAAGGTCTAACCGATTCTGCAGACACCATAACGAATATGGCCATGACACAGATCAGTGCACTCATCTGAAGGATGAATTAGAGAGAATGGTGCAGACCGGACATTTCAAAGAGTATGTGAAGATGAGATCTGACTCGCGCAGGAGCGAGTGGCCTCATGGGAACATGCATGAGCAGAATAGCAGACGGAACAGTGTGAGGCGGAGTGAGCAAGCTCAGGCCATACGAGGTGAAATCCTAATGATAACAGGAGGAGAGTGGGACGAGCATTCCAAGCGGACCCAGAATAATTATGTGCGGGCAGCGAAAGATCTGGATAAAAGGACACGTGAGGTATGGCAAATGGCGCCGAGTCCAAACATCTGCTTTGGATATGAAGATGAGAATTGCATCTTGGCTCCACATATGGATTCTCTAGTCATAACAGCTACCATCACTAACTTTAATGTCCGGCGGATATTTGTGGATACGGGGAGTTCAGCAGACATCATGTTTTATGACTGCTTCAGGAAGATGAGCTTAGATGTGGAATTAGAGGAGGTCATGACCTCGCTAGTGGGTTTTGCAGGGGGAGCGCTGAAACCTGTGGGCACGGTAAACCTCTTGGTCACTCTAGGGGAGGAGCCGTTCAGACAGACCAGGACGGTCCGATTCTTGGTGGTGGATACGGCTTCTTCCTATAACGTGATGTTAGGAAGACCATCCCTAAGCAAGTTCCAGGCGGTAATTTCAGTCTACCACATGAAGTTGAAACTCCCAGCTCAGGATGGAGTGGGCGAGGTTCGAGGAGACCAGTACACATCGCGCCAGATGTACGTGGAGAGCATTCGATGACATGAGGAAGAAAGGCAGGCCAATAGGGCACGAACAAAATAAGACAGACCTGACTTGACTCAAAGAGAGGAAAACCGTGGAAGTGGTCGTTGGGTCCTTCGCGTTGGAACGACCCTCAGTCCCGAGGTGTTAGTAGACCTGGTTGCCCTGCTTCAAAGCAGTGCAGATGTTTTTGCCATGTCTCCCCAAGACCTTGTCGGGATAGAACCAGTGGTAGCCGAACACCACCTCAACATCAGCCCGACAATAAAGCCAGTAAATCAAAGAAAGCACAACTTTGGGCCCGAAAAAGAAGCCATTATTGAGGCAGAGGTGGATAAACTATTGAAGGCTGGACATATCCAGGAAATACAATTCCCAGAGTGGCTCTCCAACGCAATCCTGGTACCAAAAATAGAGGAGGACTGGAGAATTTGCATATCCGTGACCTTAACAAGGCTTGCCCTAAAGATCACTATCCACTGCCAAGGATAGACCAGCTAGTCGATTCTACCTCGGGCTAAGAGCTCCTAAGCATGATGGATGCTTCGCAAGGATACCACCAGATTCGGTTGGCCAAGGATGACCAGAAGCTTGTCAATTTTATAACTCCGAAAGGAACTTGTTGCTATGTGTTCATGCCGTTCGGGATTAAGAACGCGGGCGCCACATATCAGCGGCTGGTGGACAAAATGTTCAAAAATCAGCTCGGGCAAAACATGGAGGTCTATGTAGATGATATGTTGGTTAAGAGTATGAAAGCGACCTCGCATGTGGATGACCTGAGGGAAACCTTTGATACCCTGAGGAGGTATAGGATGAAGCTCAACCCCAAGAAGTGCAAGTTTGGGGTGAGAGCTGGAAAGTTCTTAGGCTACATGGTCACGGAAAAGGGCATAGAAGAAAATCCGGAGAAGGTCAAAGCTATCATGGATATGCAGCCCCGAAAAATGTTAAGGAAATGCAATGCTTAGCTGGGCGAATAGCAGCCCTGAGCAGTTTCATCTCACGCTCGGCTGAAAAGAGTCTACCATTTTTTCAGGCCTTACGAAAAAAGCCCCATTTCAGTGGGATGAGAGATGCCAGGATGCATTTCAAAAATTGAAGGAGTATCTGATTGGGATGTCATTGCTTACTAAACCAGTTCAAGAGGAGCCCTTGATCTTGTATTTATCTGTAGGAAAACAAGCTGTTAGCATAGTACTGATCAGGGAGGAAGGAAAGACACAGAGGCCAGTGTATTATTGGAGCAAGACCTTGCATGATGCGGAGTTGCGATACATAGAGGTGGAGCGCGCCATGCTAGCTCTGGTTGGGACAACCCGCAAGCTCCGTCCTTACTTCCTCTCATATAGTATAGTGGTCCAGACTATCTTACCTTTGAAATCCATCATGGATAAACCGGAGGCCTCAGGTCGCCTAGTGAAGTGGATAATCGAGCTTAGCGAGTTCGACATTAGTTTCGAGGCGCGGACAGCAACTAAGGCCCAGGCATTGGTGGACTTCATGCAGGAGATGACCAGCCCTCCTGAGGAGGTACGAGAATGGACGATCTACACAAACGGTTTTGTTAGCAACCTTGGCTATGGTGCAGGGATAGTATTGATAGACTCGGAAGGGATCACTACAGAGTATTCAGTGCGCATGAATTACCCCCTCTCCAAAAATGCTGCAGAATATGAGGCCCTGTTAAGAGGGGTCAGGATGGCAAGAGATTTGTGGGCAAATTGGGTATGTGCACGGGTGGACTCGCAGCTGATATGTAAACAAGTAAGAGGAGAATTCAAAACCAGGGAAGAGCATTTGCAGAAATATTTGGCTCAGTTTCGTGAGCTGGCTAGTAGCATGAACACTTTAGTAGTCCATCAAATCCCTAGAGAAGAAAATAGTCGGGCTGATTACTTAGCTAAAGTAGCCAGCTCAGCTGAGGATTGTTAAGAGAGGGTGATCGCCCTGTTGATGGCTCACCAGGAATATGGGAAGGAGGAAGTTAACGCAGTGGAAGGTGGTGAGCAGGATTGGCGCCACCCTATCAAAAGGTACTTAGAAAAGGGAGAGTTGCCGGGCAATAAAGGAGAGGCAAATAAGCTGCAGATATTCTCAACTATATTCTAGTTGGTCAATAAATCAGGTCAGCCAGGTTTTGCATAGAAGGGGGTACGGACAGCCTCTCTTGCGATGCATAGGTCAGCAGGAGGGTGCCCACCTTCTAAGAGAAATACAAAAGGGCTGTTGCGGCAATCATATGAGAGCGAGGCCCTGGCCAGTAAGATAATGCGAGCTGGCTATTTCTGGCCATTGCTGCGGAAAGAGGCTAAGGACTTTGTCAAACGGTGTGGAAAATGCCAAAAGATGTCCCCCTTGACTCACCAACCAGCAGAAGAGCTCATGACGATGAGCTCTCCCTACCCCTTTGTGAAATGGGGGATAAACTTGGTCGGACCATTTCCAACGGCCCCAGCCCAGAAGAAATTTTTGATTGTGGCTATTGATTACTTCAGCAAATGGGTAGAGGCCGAGGCTCTGGTAAAAATTACTGAGGATGCGGTGATGGTTTCATTTGAAAAAACATTGTATGTCGGTTCAGCATTCCAAGGGTCATGGTCTCGGATAATGGTACCCAGTTCATGGGAGCCAAAATCAGGGCTTGGTTCGCTAAAATGAAGATTGATCAACACTTCACATCTATTTACCACCCGCAAGCGACCGGTCAGGTTGAAGTGACCAACCGCATTCTCGTCCAGGGAATCAAAACACGTTTAGAAAGATCAGGAGGTAAATGGGTGGAGGAGCTAAGTTCGATCCTCTGGGCTTATCGTACTAATCCTAAAGAAAGCACGGGCAAAACCCCCTTCAGCTTAGTGTATGGCATGGATGCCGTTATCCCCGCAGAGATCAGCCTTGAAACCCACCGAATACAAAACTTTGATGAAATCCAAAACAATGCACTAGTACAGGACGCGCTGGACTTAATTGAAGAAAAAAGAGATCGGGCAGCAGTCAGGATGGAGCATGTACGAGGACGGATCGGGTGGCATATAACAAAACAGTTCGGAGAAGATATTTCCAGGTGGGAGATCTGGTCTTACGTAAGGTTGATTTGGGAAAAATAAAAGAAAAGCTGGATGCCACGTAGCAAGGGCCTTTTCGAGTCACAAAGGTTTTGGCTGGCGGTGCTTATAAGCTAGAACAAATGGATGGAACCAAGATACCCTGAGCATGGAATATATTGAACTTACAAAAATTCTATGTGTAAAGTGATTTTTCAAAACTTATTTATATAATGATAATTCAAGTTCATTTTTATTCACGAAATAGGTGATATTTCTAAAGCCATGATTGGATAAGGGCGGATGCCCCATTTTTCTGACCTGATTGTCAGCTAAAGCCAGGATTGGCTAAGGGCGAATGCCCCATTTTCCTGACCTGATTGTTAGCTAAAGCCAGGATTGGCTAAGGGCGGATGCCCTATTTTCCTGACCTGATTGTCAGCTAAAGCCAGGATTGGCTTAGGGCGGATGCCCCATTTTCCTGACCTGATTGTCAGCTAAAGCCAGGATTGGCTAAGGGCGGATGCCCAATTTTCCTGACATGATTGTCAGTTAAAACCAGGAATGGCAAAGGGTGGATGCCCCATTTTCCTAACCTGATTGTCAGTTAAAGCCAAGAGTGGCTAAGGGTGGATACCCCAGCTTTCCTGACCTGATTGTCAGTTAAATCTATGATTGGCTAAGGATGAAGATCCCAATTTGCTTGGTTTAATTGAACAGATAAAACAAGAATTAGCTAAAGATCGGCCAACAAATTTATTAAGTACTTGACAAAAGATTCTTGCATTTATCACAAAAATTTTGGAAATAGAGCAAAGGAGAAATGAGTGTGCCTTCTTATATGAATGGGAAACTGGCGAGTTTGATTACAACTAAAGAAAACAACAGAAAAATAAAAATTCAAGAAACCCAGAAACATTCATCCGTGAGAAGCAGGAGCCCTCCGGTCAGAAGCTAGAACTCGGCGAACACGCCATAGCTCACGCTCGGTCTCATGGTAACGTTGGCGATACATGTCAGCTCGCTCGGAAAGAGAAAGCTTCGCTGGCGGCGATAGTCAGCCAGTTTACCGACTCCGTCAAATCAGCCTTTTCCTCCTCCAGTTGACGATTCAGCTGGCGAAGATCGGCCCATTCTCGCTTGTAGTGGCGTTTTTCTGCCTTTTCCTCTCCAGGATCCAGCACATGTAAGAGATTTTTTCCCGGAGGGCGGACAGATTGTCTGTGAGTTCAAAATTTTTGGCAAACAGAGAAAGTTTTTTTCGCTTCACAGTATCAAGCTCTTCAAGTAGGGAGGGAGAAGCCATTATGAAATTGAAAGACAACAAATCATAAATGCGCATATATAAAAGAAAACAAAGCACGTTCTATAGAATAAAAGTACTAGGGTTTCCAGAAAATCAGGAAACCCTAGAATATGAAAAGTCATTACATGACAGAAAATTGTTCAGCATACAAGAGACATAGAAAAACAGATCAGCCACACAGGCATGCACAGGCTAGTCTACACTACGGCCTCCACGTCCAGCTCGGCCGCCAGTTGATCCACAGCTTCTTCTGCAGCCAGATCTACTGAGGAAGCCCCACCAGGCAGCTCACCCAGACCGGTGAAGGTGGGGGAAGGATTGGATGCAGGAAGAGCCAAAGTAAAAGCCTGATCTGGCTGAGGCTGTGCTGGTTCAGGAGGGCAGATCGTGGTGAAGACATGCTCAGCAAACTCAGCCGCTCCGAGCTTATGTAGACGATCTTGTTCGGGAGCATAAGTGAAAGAGGTCGGCTCGGGAGGCATCTTCAAAGGCAGGTTCCTGTCAAAGGGAAGGTCAGGGTGGTCCGAAGCCCATTTGGTCTGCGCATCCAGGCCAAAATGGTAGTAACCCATGGCCTCTAGAACAAGTAGTGTGTAGAGCTCCTCGGAACCCAGGAAGGCTTTCCGGGTTGTCTCCCGGGAGTGTTGAATCAATTTCAAACCCTTTTCAGAGTTCAGAAATTCTATCTCCCACCCCTCCCGAGCTTTAGCCAGGATGCCATCAGCCAAGCTCATAGCCTCCACTAGGGCCACATCTCGCGCCTCGCTGCGGGCCATCTCCACTACCTTCGCTTCAGCTTTCTTCATCTCTACCATCTCCTCCTAAATCTTTTTTAGCTCGACCCCTAGCTCCTTGTCCAGAGCACGAAAATGTTGTTCCTTCTCCCGCAGTGCCTTATTCTCCTAAATCAAATCGGACTGCATCATTGAACTCATGGCCCGAGTAGCCGGGACAACCTTCTTAGCAGCCGCCTAATCATAAGAAAAGAGGTTAGAACATAAAAGAGATGGGAAGAGGAGAAAGATAAAGGAAAGGATACTCTGATCGAGCTTCATCTTGACACCATGACTCCAAGAGCTCACGGTCGGTCATTTTCTCCAGAACACGCCGGTCCGAGGAAGGACATTGTCCACGCATGAACTGAAGGGTCACTTCTCCTGGGCACTTCAGAAATGAGGTTTGGATGAAGAGATTGGCGTTGAGGTTGGTGGGCGCCGCGCCTGAAGAAGTAAGCCTGCTCGGGGTTGTTCTAGGCCTCTTGGCCAAGGGAGCAGTTTGGTCCTCTTCAGAGGCGGAGGGAGCGACCACTTCAACCTCAGGGTGAGGGAGCGCCCTGGGAGGGCTGGAGCCCAGTACCATGGAGGAAGAAGAAGGACCGACTTCCTGAGGCCTTTGTTCTGGAGCAGCCCCTGCTCCTTGTTGGCGAGCTGCTATCATTTTACGCATCATGCTTACTGAAAAAGAAAAAGAATAGAGGATTAGTAATTTACGAAAAGTAAAGATGAGGGGTATGCCAGGATGAAAAGGATTTTACCAATTTCACGAGTCAGAGGGCCTGTCTCTACTCACTCGTTGAAAGAATCTAGAACAAAGGGTAGAAGGAGTTGGGATAGTTGGAGAGCGTTCTCATTGAAAGTGGAGATTATCTTTTGTAGCCGGGGAGACCTGTCTCCCACGGACAAATGTGGTTGAGGGGGTAGCTTCTCAATAGGTTTGGGGTCAAAACCCCAATCTACATCACAGTATACAAACATGGATTTCTTCCTCCAATCCTTGTTGGAGGAAGGGGGCCCATGCAATAATTGGACTCCAGGTCTGGCGCTTAGGTAGAAGCAGCCAGGATGGGAGATCTTGGCTTGGTAGATTTGGTAAAAAGTGTGAGCCATAGGGTCCAGACCAGCATATCGCATGGCCAGGTTATACCCTACGATAATCCTAAAAGAGTTGGGGGTAAACTGGAAAACAGGAATTGTATACAAGCTGGAAATCTCCAACATTAAAGGTTTTACGGGGAGGCGCAAGCCCGCCTGAAACTGGTCGGCGTAAAAAGTTAAACGATTGGTCGGCGCTTGGCATGCCAGAATGCCTGCCGGAGGGTTGAGTAGATCAAACTCATTGGGGATTTTGTATTTATAGCAAAAGTCCTCGACGGATTTATCACTGAGGATGGAGGTGATTTCAGGATGGTCAGGGATAGGTGGCGGATATTCAAGGGACGACGATGAGGAAGGGGCGGCCACCGCGGTAGCCGAATAAGAAGACGGTGAGGATGAAGGGGTTGACACCGTCGGAGGAGAAGAATTGATGGGAAGAGCATCGGGGGAAGAAGGTAACGTTGACATTATTGGAAAAGTAATATGAGATCGAAAAAGTACCTGGTAAATGAAGATGGCCGGAAAAACTGAAAACTTGAAGTTACTGAATCGCTAGGGAGAAAAGCAGAGCACAGAAGTGTTTTGTGAAAGTAAAAATGTGAAAAGTGAAGAAGAGAGAGAGAATAGAGGGAATAAAAGAGAATAGGATAATTTGAAAAAAGTGGAAATCGAGTAAAAAGCGGGATTTGATGGAATCCCCGCATTTAATGCCTGTCAGATGAACAATGCCCTAGGTGATGAGCTGGAACGCCAACCGTTGCTGGGTAAGGTGAATCAAACTTTTGTGCACCCCGTTTTAATAAATAATTTAAAAGCACGTCAGTTTGCTCGCAAGTGTACGAGGTAACTGTAGGGTGATGAGTTTGACTCGAGTCGTATCTCTCGAGGAAACAACTGTTCGGTCCTATCAATGTTTTTCTCAATTACGAATAACATACATATACATTTGGGGGTTTGAAAAGATTGATTCGATCATTATAAACTAAGACGATAATTTAAACTAATTACTTTAACTAGATTACCAATTACGAATTAAGCAGTGAACTAAAGCTATTTAACTAATTATTCTAAATTAACAACTAAGAGTAACGACTGAATTATCGATTAACACTACGAAGTTTGAAGGCTAATTAACGTAACTAATGCATGAATTAAAGAGATTACCACTAGCAAATGAATCATACCAATCCAAGAGCATTAACGGAGCATAAACTAATTGCATAAATAAGCTAAATTAATCACTGTCCAACTCACGAGCATAAGAAACAATTAAACTAATTGAAACTAGAATAAACTAAGAATTTAACTACGCAATTAACTAGCAAATTAACTAAAAGTTTAGAGTACTTATTGTAACTACGAAAAGCAATGAAAGCTCCAGCTATTCRGGAGTTTGAACGCTGATCTTGGTTGAAGATTGACTCTCGAGCACGAAATCGGTGTTTCGGTCGCGTAGAACTTCGATRCTTGATCCGCGTCTCCAAATCTTGTTATGAGATGTGGATTTATTGTTGTTTGAATGCTAAAATACCCTAGGATAGTTGTATCTGTTATGGCACCCTCCCAAAACCCGAAATATGAAGGGTTTTTATAAGTAAAACAAGTCTTGCCGCACAAGAAACCCTAATTTCCGAATTCTGGGCCGTCGCGTCGATGTAGCGTCGACGGAGCGTCGACTGATGCGAGCAGGTGCTCGGCGGATGTCGGCAGTCTCGGTCGGCAACGCTCGGCATGTGCAGTCGGCAGGGTGCGCGCGTCGCTGGCAGGTGCGTCGACGTTGTGCGTCGACATCGATGCTTCAGCAGCTAGCGTCGACGTTGCGTCGACCTTGGTGTGTCGACGTCGACGCTTCAGAACATAGCGTCGACGTTGCGTCGTCCTTGCTGTGTCGACGTCGACGCTTCAGAACATAGCGTCGACGTTGCATCGTCCTTGCGTCGATCAACGCGGGCATGGCTTCGCTGGCACGGCTTGCGTCGACGGTCGCGTCAGTCGACGCGACTGAGCGTCGGTCTCCATTCCTCGATCGTTTGCTACTCGTTTCACCGGAAAGCTTGTTCTTCTACTCTTGAACATCAAACTTCGTCTTTTATGCGCTAAACTCTTCRGGTTACTTAGCTGTAAGGTGAAAAARAACGAAACATCACCTAATTMCAWRAARTTAGATCAAAATGCGGTAAAATAAGCTGGAATTATAAAATTACGGAATTATGCTTAAATCATCCAACTTATACCAAAAACAATTATAAAAATGAACTAAAAATCTAATAAAAATAAGGACAAATCTACTCTAATCAACTACCCCACGCTTTATTGGTTTGTTCGTCCTCGAACAAACGATAATTTCGATGTATAACTTGAACGAAAATAAGTTCAAGCAAAGAGTCGTGCGTTGCTACATAGATAATTTTGAAAATATAGGTACAAGTCACGCAACGTCAAACACTTGACCATTATTATATTGTCGCTTCAAAATAAAATCATGCTTCCTCACGAAGGATAATATATATTAGTACGCTCAAAAGCACTCAAGTATTTTCTGCATGGGACGTGTATACACTCAAATCATACAATTACAAGCACAGTAAATAAGCATAGAAAATCAATCTCTTCTCAATCGCAAATTAAGTGAGCTATCAAAACTAAGAATCAGCAAAGGTCTTTGCGGGTTGTAGTGTAAGGCTCTTTGGACGGGTATGGAATATATAAGTCGTGTGGCTAATCGCTCACTCAACCTAATCTAATCGAGAAGCAAATTTCTCCACCTCGTACAAAAATAAAACCTCACTAAACACTCATAACGTAGCCTTCAAATAGGCTATTCCTCAACTCAAAACTCGTAAACCGACTGAAAGCTCAAAAACCACTTAATCACAACTCTTTTGCCTCTTAAACACTAGGCTTCATAAAATAAACAATTAAACTCAAGCCTTTACAAGCGCGTAGGCAATTAATCAACATATCCACCATCCTATCCTTTTTTTATTTCCCCCTTTATCATCATTATTATTTTTTTATGGGGTATTTTATTTTCTTTTTTTTTTTATTTTTCAGATGGTGGTCCTTAATTACAAAAATAATAAATTCCTAATAAAATTTTCCAAGACTTAAATAACCAATAAAAATACGAACTCCTACCCCACGCTTTTAATGGGTTGTAGGGGTCGTCTCAACAACACTCATGGCAATAGGCATGGATATTTGGCTATGATTGGCTTATTCGGAATTTATAGTGGCTAAAAATATATGGATATGGCCGGAATAGGGTTTTATATGCGCCTTAACTTCATTTTCAAAGTCGACTGCACACAGCGGTTTCAAAGAGATATCAAAACTGAAACTTATTCAAGCACATGCAATGATGATAATCACTCAGGCTACTCACAGGCTTTTTGCATGAAAAATTTTGAAATGACGCTGTTTTTAAGGTTTTGTGAAATCAGTTGTGTTCAAGTACCATTTTACAATATATAAATAATAATTTTGAAAAATTTATGCACTTATGCACGCTCAAAAGACTAGAAAAAATAATCAAACATCATTAACTTTGACAGGCAAGCCATACAAACACAAATAAGCGTAGAAATAGCGATCAATCACATCAAAAATAAGCATTTCAAAACAAAAGACATCAAATTGCACTAACCATACTCAACCACCCCCCTCCCTAAAAACTTGGCAATCTCCTGATTGTCATAAATATTAAAGAAAATAAGAGTAAGGGAGATAAGAAAACATCCCTGAAAATTTGATGGTCGAGTCTCTCTAAAAACGCATGTGCAATTATCCTTCGTCTTAGATCGCGTGACTAGATTGTCCCGAACAAACCTATAAACAAAAACAAACAAACAAAACATGATTGTGATCAATTGCCACGCGCAAGTGCCCGGTGGCACGTCGTTTTGGATTCAAAACGGCCAGATTGCGGCCAACGTCGTAAATGGCTGGGTCGCAGCTTATCCAAAGGTTGCCGGACTGCGGCTAACTTGGGTCAGATTGCGACCTCGCTCGACGAAATCATCGTAATCCATGATTGCTGCGTTAAGCGGTAGGTTCAGTGGTTGATCGTCATCGTTAGCGCCTCGAGTGGAACTAGCGGTAAGGCCTTGCGGTAGCGAGCTTCCGCTATATAACCGTTGTCCAGAATAAGCGATTTACCATATTTTCTGCACATCAACAAACACATAAATGTACCACGGCAATTGACACAATATAAAAAGACAAAAATAAAAGAAAATAAAGAAAATAAAACAAAAACTAACCAACGCTTGGGTTGCCTCCCAAGAAGCGCAACATTTAACGTCATATGCTCGACGCAATTACTTGATCAATTTTTAGCTCGTGGTGGGTCCACGAACTCCTTCTTGCTCCTATCTCGACTCTTCATATATTTCTCATAATAAGGCTTAAGTCGATGCTTGTGGACTTGGAACCCCGTCTTTGCATTCTCATCGTATAGAGTGGCGACTCCATACTCGTCCATCTCCTTCATTAAAAATGGTCCACTCCATGCGACTTCAAACTTGGTTGGATCAAACTTACGATCGGAATTATACAGCACCAGTTGACCAACCTTGAACTTCTCGTTAAAAACTTCATTCGAATTCTTCTTCTTTGCTGTCCAATCCTTGCTATTAGCCTCGCCCTTTTTCTTCGTACGTTTAAAATTCTTGTAGGGGTCGAGGGAAACACTTCTTGAATGAATATGTGGTGGCCTCGTCTTTTCT
>BMAC01000058.1:2058952-2075493 GCA_014905375.1 Phtheirospermum japonicum | reverse complement strand
GTGATGATGTTGGGTTCCGGTGGTTGATGGTTGTTTGGTGACTGGGATTGGGTGGCGGTCGGGTTGTGTGAATTTCGACGGAGATTTGTCAGTTTGGGGCTGTCGATAATGTAGTAAAAAAAGCAGCGATAATGTAGTAAAAAAGCGCTGTAATAATATTAAGAAAAGCATTGCTACTTTGTATTAATCGTATTTTTAACAGTGTTTTTTACAAAGTAATGTAGTGCTAAAATTAATCACATGCGATACTTTTAATATTCAGTTTTTGAATTTAATTACATTTATTTATAAAAATGAAATTTGTGATACTTTTTTGTACACAGTCGTAGTGCTTTTTTTATCCGTGTGCTTTCTAGAGAGCAATGCAGTGCTTTTTTCGAAATGCTGATATTTGTCCAAAATACCCTTTTAATTAAATTAATTCAATATTTTCCATAATTACCCTGTAAAAAATAACTCAAAATGAAAATCAAAATAACATATAAGTGATTATATATATATTATATATATGTATATAAGTATATATATATAATATTAATTCTTATTATTTTAATATTAATTAGAGTATCTATTCTAAATATGTTAAGAAGATTCCTACATAATTAAAAGAGGAAACTAATCCAATGTGGCTTTTTAATTAAAAAAAGAAACCAAATCATAATAATATTAAATAATGTATCTATCATAATTATGTTAATAAAATTACTACATAACTAAAAAAGAAAATAATCCTACGTGGCATTCCATGTATATAAGTATATATATATAATATTAATTCTTATTATTTTAATATTAATTAGAGTATCTATTCTAATTATGTTAAGAAGATTCATACATAATTAAAACATGAAACTAATTTAAAGGTGGCTTTTTAATTAAAAAAAAAAACAAATCATAATAATATTAAATAAGGTATCTATCATAATTATGTTAATAAAATTCCTACACAACTAAAAAAAAGAAAATAATCCTACGTGGCATTCTACTCATATTTTTTTCTCTCTCCAGACCTCTGCTTTAATATATATATAGATAGATAACTAATTTAGATATTATCTACTAATTATATATGACTTATTTCTATTTTTATATTAGGAGAATCAAAGGAAAGTATTGAATAAGAAAAAATATAATAAAAGAATTAAGTTATGTAAGATACAATAAAAGAAAATATTAAATTATCTCAAAGTATGTAACCAATAATTATTATAAATGAATTTATTCTAAACATTAATATATGAAATAATTTAATAATAATAATTAATAAAATAGATATTAAACACGGGTTTAGAATGTGACGCCTTTTGAAATTTTGTAAGTATATAACAGATTATTAATGAATTTAATTTAAACATCAAATACAAAATTATTTAATATTTATAATAATTAATAAATAGATTAGACATGTACAAGGCACGGTTTGGGAATATATTATTTTAACATGTACAAGGCACGAGATGAGAATACATTATTTTCATTTTTTATTTTAGATTTAAAATTAAATAATTATCACAAATATCTTTATATTTATCTTTTGGTAAGTCCCGTATAATACACGGATGTTAAACAAGTATATATTTATGCAAAATTCTCCTAATGTATGTGTCTTTTTCGTATACTTCGCTTGAATAATTAAAAAAAAATGGTGTATCGGTTGCTTATGTGTCATCTGATCCTAATTTATACCTAATTTAACATTTTTCTTCTATTGTATCTTGCCCAATTTAATATTTTATTTTTATTATATTTTGCTTAACTTAATATTTTTTTTTTTGTTTTTTTTTATATTTTGTCTAATTCAATAAATTTCTTTATACTCCTAATATAATAACATAAATAAGTCGTATATAATTAGTAGAAAGAAATTCTAAATTAATTATTTTAATTAAAAGAAAAATTACATATGAAATAACTTTAACTAAAAAAAAATTATTATGTAAATAATTAAATGAAATTGTATTTAAATAAAAGTTGAAATAATTTAATTTTGAGATTTTAAATATTCTATATATGTAAATTATGATATATTAAAAATAATTGGAGTATATAATTAAATATTATTAATGAGCTCAATCTAAATATAAAAAAATAAATTATATAATAATAATTAATTAATATTTATTAGACAATGGCACGATGCGAGAAGGTTTGAGGGTATGACACCTTTTGAATTTTTTAAAGTATGTAACTTTAATTACTAACAATATTAATCTAAACATAAAAATATAAAGTGATTTAATAATACATCTTTTGAATTTTTATAAGTATGTAAATATAATTATTAACGAACTTAATCCAAATATTAAAATATAATATTAATCAATGATTATAATAATTAATAAACTGAAGAGGGCACATGTTGAGAACACATCCTTTAAAATTTAAAATTTTATAATTTTCACAACATTTTCATATTTAGTTTTTTTATAAATCCCGTGTAATACACGGGTGTTAAACTACCCGTGTATTACACGGGTTTATTAAAAGATAAATATAAAAGATATTTGTGATCATTACAAATTCTTATGTAAAATAAAAAACTCAAATGATGTATTATCAAATTTTATTTATTATTTATTATAATTATTATATTCATATTTAGATTCAATTGGTTAATAATTTTATTTACATACTTATAAAAATTCAAAAGAAGTCACATTATAAACCCATGCCTAATCTCTATTTATTAATTATTATTACGTTATTTTGTATTTTAATATTTTGATTAAATTCATTAGTAATATTACTTACATACTTTGAAAACTAAATGGATCTCATACTCTCAACTCGTGTCGTATTGCACCGATATTTAATCAATATTTTTATTATTATTATAATTAATATTATTATTATATAATTTTATATTTTTATATTAGATTTACTTCATTACTAATATTTAGTTACATACTTAGATTATTTCAAATAAATCTTAATTTATCTATATAGAATATTTAAAATAACAAAATTAAAATTATATTAAATTTTATTATAAACACTACATATTTAATAATTTCATAATAATTTTTTTAATTAAAATTATATCTTATGTAATTTATCTTTTAATTAAAATAACTAACATTAAAACTTTTCTACTAATTTTGTATGACTTATTTGTATTTTTATATTAGGGGAATAAAATGAAAATACTGAATTAGACAAATATAATAAAAAATATTAAATTGGGCAAAATATAATATAATGAAAATATTAAATTAGGTGAGATACAATAAAAAGAAAATATTAAATTAAGTATATTCGAATGAAACCTAAGCAACCAAAATACCAGAACTTTTTATTTGTCAAACGAAGCTGCGAAACAGACACAAATCGTAATATTACTTGTTCTGTTTTCACAATAAATATTCATTGAAAATAATATTCATTGAAAATTAGAACGAAGCTGGAAAAGAGTAATATTCATTGAAAATACCAAAAGAATAATATTGAAAATGATACATACAAATCGTAACATTATTTGTTCTGTTTTCACAATAAATAAATCTTACACACAAATTAGAACATTTCTTGTTCTATGTACAATAAAATGGTTTTCACAATTAAGAATTTTGCAAGTTTTTTTACCATGAGTCACGAAATTAATTGTGATATATCAAGAACATTATTTGTTCTAATCACAGTAAGACTGGTTTTTCAGAATAGAGAATTTTCAAGTTTTTTTTACCTTGAGTCACGAAATTAGTTGTAAGTATATCAAAATACCCTAAACTTGACGGGAAAACCAGTAGAAGATTGAGTTTGAAAAAATGTAAAATATACAACACCCGCGTGATACATGCGAATATGTGATATAAAAAAATATATATAAGACACTAATAATTTTATGGAAAAAACGTCGTGCATCTAACTTGTAGTATGTAATATTATTTTATTTATTTATTTATTTATTATTGCGTAAAATACTAATTTGTTCGTATAGATATATAATATGTGTATCAGTGCATTGCATTTGAATTTAGATAAAGAGATTTAGAGTTATGTTATCTTTTTTGTTTCACTTTGTTTTTGTTTTTTGTTTGGTGTAACAATAGTTTTCATATATATTTATAATGTTATTCTCAATTTATTATATTAGGATTCCATAAAAAATTTAAGTCTATATTTTTTATATTTATTTCCATTTTGTAATAACTTTATATAACTCATATTTTTATTAAATAAATATTTAGAATTGTAAAATTATTTCAACTATAATTGTAAATAAATATTAATTCAACTTATATAGATTTTTTCTAATTAGGTATAACTTATTTATATTTTTGTATTAGAAGAATAAATGTAAGATATTAAATTGGGCAACATGTAATAAATAAAATATTAAAGTAGGTAACATGTAATAAATAAAATATTTAATTAGGCAAAATATAATAAAAGGAAAAATACTAAATTTGGTTAATATTAGGCTCGGATGATACCGAAACACCAAAAATTTCTCAAAGCTAACGAAGTGTGGAAAACAGACACATAGGATAGGAGGATTTTGCATTAATTTATAGGGAAGATATATATATATATATACACACACACACACACACTATATTAAAAATTAATCGGTTGGACTTAACTAATTCAATCAATCATGTATAATTTAATTAGTTGTTAATTTGATTACACCTAATACATTTTTAAGGGGCAATAAGTATTTTGATGGATATATATTTAATTAATATATATACTATCTTTAAGGAAAACAGATTCAAAATATCTTTAATTATTCTGATTGACATCTAGATAGGTATATATACATAAACAAAGATATATAGATGATAAATAGATCATAAAAAACTATATTCATCAGAATCAGAAAAAAGAAAAAAAAATAGATCAATATCAGTAATCACCAATTAGACATCAGTCAAAACAATGACCAAATCTTTCAAAGAAACCCAGATAGATGATAAACAAACATCTTAAGCCAAACATTCAATAACTAAAATAAAATTTTAAAACATCCAAATCCGCTTATTGATAGCATGTTCAGGAACAATCCAAAAGAGAGACAATGAAAGAGCTTTTTATAAACAATAATCAATAATTCTGATTTCGAATGAGTTATAATTCTTATATGTATATATATAATAATAATTCAGGGAAGTTTTACGGTGTTGTCAAGGTATCATTCCTCACCTACTATCAATCGTTGGATCAATTTAAAGTTATAAATATTAAAAGATGGATGAATGTAAATGCACGTGGGGTGGGAGGTATGGTACCGTGAAGCACCGTAATCATTTTCAATAATTCATAAGGTTGGTTAGATTAAGAATCCTACAATACGGAATAAAACAAATAGTAACATAGTAACATTCTTTAATTCAATTAAGATTTGAAACAATATCTTATTACCTTAATTCTCATTAACTGTTGTTTAAATAAACATATATTAGTATTTAATATCGATTTATATATATATATATATATATATATATATATATATATATATATATATATATATACTATAAAAATATATAATTGAAATTAATAAAAACAAAATACTGCTTCTGAAGAGGCAATATATAGATTTCTATATATATTACTGTAGTATTAACTTTAATGTTGTTTAAATAGGGAATATATATTTTCACAGAAAAAATCTACAAAAATAATCCGTTGAATAACGTTCATTTATTATGGGGACCGCACAAATTAAGGGGACTACACATATTGTGCAAACAATATATCGATTTATACACACACACACACACACATATATATATATATATATATATTACTGCAAACATATTTTAAGAAATTTCACTTACTTTCCACTTTCTATTGAAGATCCGCAATTTTAAGAGACATAGCCGTTCTCTGTTTACACACAGATTCGAAAGCGAAAATTAATTTGCTGAAAATTCGATATGATTATAATAAAAAAAAAAAAATCAAAGAGATTCACAAAGATCTGCACTATCACGATTAATTCCACAGATTTAAAATCTCTCAGTCAGTGAAAGATCTATGATTATAACATCAACAAAATCATTTTCAATGTTTCGAAAGAATAATAACCATCCGAACTGAATGTTATTGTCAAATAAATATCTTATCCAGCCATTTGAGACATGGGACTGATGACGTTAATTTGTGAAGAAAATTTTTGGAGAATTGATTCGAAGAAGAAAAAAAGAAGAAATAAGGAATACACACGCACCGTGAAAAAAGGTGGGTTTCAACTTTAACAAAAAAAAAAAAAAAGTTCTTATTTATAGGGGGTCAAAATTCTGGCCTTCTCCCAAAATAGACCCCCTATGAACCACAGGCCGACACGTCAATTTTGGGAGGTTTTTATTTGTCCACATCAGTCTTGGAACACTCTTATTTTGACACCTCAGCATTAATAGTTAACACTGTCAACAAAATGGAGGGTTTGTATTTTACTATTGACGGGAATAATTTGACTTCCCATGACTTTGATAACAGGTTTAATTATTAATTACATACAGACTGCAGCAAATTATCCCCAAGCACAACAAACCCCTTTCCAATACAGACAGACCTCTTCAGTTTCACACCACAAACAAAATCCAACATGTTAAGTTCTATTGCTAAATCATTTCTGTTGACTCGATCAATAAATGGTCAGCAAGTCTTCATGAGCTTCGTCGACCACACGCGAACTAGCCACCCGCCGTCCCCGATTTTCATATCAACAATCCTCCTTTTACCTTTATTACCCTTCTCACCCCCCTCGTAACTTTTATCTTGCTCTTTACTCTTCAACGGAGGCTGAGGATGATTACCCGCCCACGTCGATGCCTCCACGACTTGGCTAACCAATTCCCGGACTTCGCGCATTGTCGGGCGCGTTTTCGGGAGCCGGGACAAGCAGCGGTTAGCGACGAGCGAGAGCTTGTGAGCGGATTTGAGGGTTTGCTTCCCCTCGAGGCGTGGGTCCAGTATCAGCTGAAATTTCTTGGCGTCAGATAAATACGGTTTTACCCATTCTAAGAGCTTTTGCTCGCTTCGCGGGCGATTTCGATCCAACGGGCGCCGGCCCGTGATGAGCTCGTATAGGAAGACGCCGTAGCTCCAAACGTCGCTTTTTGATGTGAGACGGCCCGTTTGGATATATTCGGGGGCCGCGTAACCCATTGTTCCGACGACCTGCATGTGCGTGAATTGTCAAACACGAATTATGGGAGCAATAGTGCATTTTTTTCTCAAATATCAATGTATTATAATTATGGAAATAATTACAAAATATATCACACCAATAAGTATAAAATAAGGTCAAATTACAAAATCTACAATTAAAGTTTAGCTGAATTATCAAGCAAAAAATCAAAATAGTATTGTAACTCTCTCTCTCTCTCTTTGTGTGTGTGTATAGTTACACAACTTTTTTGCAAAATATGTTTTTTACAGGACCATTTTATTACTACCCTAAAGTTACAGGACTAAATTTGCAATTTTACCAAATTTCAACGAGTATAAAATTAGGGTTAGATTATAAAACAACTCTTAAGGTTTAGCCTAATCAAAAACAAAAACTCAACGATCTTCCAAATTTACAAAAATAACCCTTGAGCTACAACAAAGTACGAACAACCCCTCAAGGTTTTTATTCATAATATCACAAATCATGCATACAATGGGAACAAAAGCAATATGTCACTGAGATTTTACCGCTGTCGAGACATGTGTTAGTCCTTCTGCGGGTCCCAATCGAGCCAACCCAAAGTCTGCTAGTTTAGCATTCCATTGATCATCTAAGAGAATGTTAGAAGCTTTGAAATCTCTGAAAATAATCTGGGGAAATAATACACAACCATCAAATCAATACAAAACACAAATAAATTGAATGAAATTATTATAGCAACATTTCGGTAAATAAAATCCCACTTTTATTTAAAAAAAACAAACCTGAAAATCCATTTCCTCATGCAGGTAAGCTAAGCCACGTGCAGCATCTAAGGCTATTTTCAGCCTCATAGGCCAAGAAAGGGGCGTAAGTGATTTAATCGACAAATGGTCTTCGACACTTCCATTAGGCATGTATTCGTATATCAGAAGCCTCTGTATTCCTCTCTCATCGTCCTCAGCACAATAGCCGATGAGTTTTACGAGATTCGGATGTTCAACAACACCAAGAACGTTAACTTCGGTCACCCATTCTTTATGACCCTGTCATGAAAAGAGTTGAAGTATTTACTAATCCACTATTACGATCATTTTCAATTATGGTGCAATTTTGAATAATATCACAACCTGTAAGGTAAACAAGTTTTAATAAAGGGATAATTACAAAAATACCCTCGAGGTTCAGTCAATTACAAAAAAAACAAAATGGATCTTTCAACATTACAATAACCCCTTGATATTTGTTTCCCTTTCACAAATTGCATTTTCGAGAGGGGGCTAATTATCAAGTGAATACACACCTAGAGCTTGTGATTGTAATAATACCTTAAAGAGGGGGGGTGTATTTGTAATTTTGAAACAAAGCAGAACTTTTTTGTAATTAGGCTAAACATATAGGGTAATTATTATAACATATTACTAGGCCACAATTTAGGTAATAGGTGACTAATTACATGCGCCTAATACATAGCAATAACATAGAATATTGCTATAATAATTACATATTCTATCATTTTTTATAATTATCACCTACGAAGAACAACAAAGCTAAAAACTTGCTACCATTCACCCATAAATATACACCCACGTTAAACATGACAAAAAAAAAACTAATACGATCTACGTATAAAATATCATCCGTTAGTCTAACCTGATTTTTTTTAAAAAAAACAAAACAAAAAAAAAAAAAAGCTAGGTTTCAAAATTACAAAACACACACCGAGATTTTATTTTCTCTTGCATCCACCCCTTCGGAAGCAAAAAAAAAAAAATTCAATAACCACTTCACATTTATAAAAATATTACAGTTCGGTTTTTCTTCGTAAATTCAAAAATTAGTTGGGTTTTTTGTAATTAGATCAAACCTCAGGGGTCCATTTGTAATTATCCCTAAAAGTGAAGAAATCTACCTGCAGCCCTCTTCTACCAAGCTGTTTTACAGCCACGTCGATTTTTTTAGCTGGATCCTCGGAGCTCTTAATAACGCCCTTAAAAACACACCCAAATCCCCCTTCCCCAAGTTTAGCCGTTCGGCTGAAATTCTTGGTCGCTTGTTTCAGCTCCGAGAAAGTAAAATCCTTGAGATTACTCGTTCTTCCGGACATGTTCGGGAATTGGCTACGACCTCTAGACTCGGAGCTCGTATCCGATGCGTTCTGAGAATTAAACTCGGATTTCGATTGCCTAATTTCATTATCGGTAAACGAGGATACGGCCGAATTTGGCCTCGTGGTCTTTGTTTCTTCCTTCTTATCTCCGTTATAGAATTGGAAACACTTCATCGCCTTACTCACTGCAAATGCAGTAACAGCAAATTTAAAAAAAAATTAAAAATTTCAAAATTGGACGAAAATGCACATGAATTTAATTAAACCTAGATGCTAATAGAAACTTCAGAAAAGCTAAACCCCATAATTTCTGATCAAATTAATCATGTTATGCTAATAAAGCTAACTTAAAAAAATCCAAATTTACGCAGCACGAAACTAACTAATAAATATTGACTAGACAAATATTCTTAACTTTGAGAACAAACCCAGATCAGATACCGAATTATACGGTTTGACTACTCAATCGTTACCAAAGATTTCATAATATGCACGAAAAAGTCAAAATCTGTTATGGACATTTCAATAAATGAACACATAAAGATTCTCAATCTTTTAGCAAGATTTTAACTTTTCCTAACCTGGGAATGGAGATCTTGAAACTCGTTCTTGATTTTTAGAATTACCCACAAAAATCCAATATTGAATGAAATACTTTAAATTACTTAAAAGAGAAGCATACACACGGTAAATCATCAAAGTCGTACTGGAAGTAGAAGGAAAAAATAAATGAAAATTATTATTAACCACGAAACGAAATATGTACAAATAAAACTTAATTAAACATATGATATACACACTTACAAAATGTAAAGATATCACACATTTGGGGATTAAGACAGCAACTGGCAGTTTTTAGGTGTGAACTTAAAGGCGATACTTTGAGCAGATTAATAGAGAGAGAATGGAATAGAATGTAATGAAAGTAGTGGAAGAAAAAGTCGTCTGTTGAATAATGTGGAGTATTTGACTAGCTTACTTATCCATGTCGATATTTAATACTATTGATTTTTATTATTTTTGCGCCTTAAGTAAATTATGTATTTATGTAATAAGATATTCTATATATTTGACCATATGGGTGGTGGTTATGTAACATAATTTTGAATTAAGATTTTCCTGTTGCAGGAATTGTGGACTCCTTTTTTATTTTTTTTAAATGGTGTGATTACTGATCGCAAAGATTTCTAATTAACTCAACATAATAGTTCATTAGAACAAAAAAACTCAGGTTGGGATGAAATGTGAAACTGCAAATAATAGATTTTTCACGGTTGTGTTTTTTTTTTCTCATCTTTCTTACTATTATTACAATTTTTTCATCATTTTTATATTATTTTAACATTTTTTATGTATACAATCTTTACATACAAATTTGTATGATTACATTTTTTTTGGTCATTATATGTTTTTAATTATGTGTATAGCCTTTTCAAAATCTTTATTTATTTATTATTATTATTAAATTTATTTTTTCTTGATCTTTATGTATATTGTGTTCAATTATTTAATTTATTAGTAAATTCAGTTTCAATCAACTATTCCAAATATCTAATTTCTCAAACAGTAATTTGCAGTCAGTCATCGTCTATTATCTACTAGCTCTATGGTGACTCTGAAACAAGGTTTAGGCAAGTGCACTTGTCGTTATAATGTATAGCTTAATGGATAGTATCATTCATATGAGAACTGGGAGGACTAGTATTAACTGTCGTTTTATTATTTAATATACCGATAAAATTATTATAAGTTCTGTAAATAATGAGGGGTGTACCCAACTATATAATTTAATGTAATTTATAATTTCATAAAGCTCGAGGTGTACTCAATTGATATTTATATGTAATCTATTAAGGGTATGATTGGTTGAAATAACAACAGATGAATAATAATTGATAGTTGATAGCTGATAGTTGGTTGGTAAATTAATTGATTAAAGTAACTGATTGAAAGTTAATTTACTAATATAATTATGATTGAAAAATATAAAATATTATACATAAAAATAAGAAAAATAAAAAAAATAAAATTATAATAATTAATAGTAATTTCCCAAAATATTTTTCACGAAATAAGACAAATACATGAAAAATAAAAAATAATTATAATAATGAATAAACTTCTACTTATGATAACTAACATAAAATATAAAGTAATATATTAGTTTATAAATAAGATATTTTTTATAATATAAAAGAATAAGAAATAATTTTTTCCAATAACGTGGGAGCTTATTAGAAAAAGTTACGATTTATGAACACGAGCTTATTAGGCATAATAAGCTATTGAAAACTTATTTTTTGTTATTGCTGAAAAACTTATTGGGATAAAATAAGTTATAAACACTTTTAAAAAGTTCAACCAAGCAGGACAGGCTCCTCAACTTAGTACTACTTCCTAACACGTTTTCCAATCTACTTTGTACCCCTATTGTCATTTGTTGTGCTTTAACAATGATAATAAAGAATAGAATCATTAGTTGATAAACTTTTATTATTTTCGCAAATGTTGTTGGTAGTTGAATAGTTATTTTGGCAATATATGTTAAAAAATTTAGAAAAAATTATATTTTAATCATGTCAAATATTATTTGGTAAATTTTAATATTTTTTACGATTTTGTTTTTAAATAATCGTGAAGTCATTACATTCATAAAAATCTACTAATTATATATTTGATAACATCCTGAAAATTCCAAACGAAACTGTTCAAATCAATATAATTCCAATGTATCAAAATCCATAAAATTTCATTTGATTATAATTTCAATGTATCAAAATCCATAAAATTTCATCATAATCAAATGGAACCCATGATAGAATCCATGAGTTTTTTTATTTATTTTTTAATATTTGGAATTTCATAAGTATAAACACCCAACAAATTCTATGTTGAGGATAACCTCGTAAACAGGTGATTAATTAAAAGTTAAGAAGCTATAAGTTATGGTTGAACAAAAGTAAATATGAGAAAATTATGTTTATATGTAGAATCTCTCTAGACTTGCCTTGTGATTGCTTTTAAAATGAATCAACCTAGACCCTTACGAAATACCAGCCCAAATAATAATTAACGATTTCAAAGATCGTAGAAGTTCTTTAGTGTAAGTTAAAATCTTGAGTTTCGAGTAATCATACTCTAATATAGGCCTGATTAACCATAATATCTCCCTAATTAAAAATACAAAGATTGCAATGCGAATAATAGAATTTTTGCTTTAAGTTTGGCCTTAGTCCAAATGATTTATGCCATCCTATATCTCGGATTTCATGCGACTCATGCTACATGTGTATGTGTATTTTACTTTACTCAATTTTATTTGATCAAACGTAAAGAACAAACTCAAGTCAATATATCTCAAATATCGAATCGAGAAGATAATATAAAATACAAGTACATCGAATGAAAAGTGTAGAATATAGTATTTATAAACAAGTCATCAATCTCGAGACAAAGTATAAGGTTCATCCCATTCAAACGCATGAGAAGTGTAGTTTGTGATAAAATCCAAATCAGAAAAAGTATTAAAAGAGGAAATCAAGATGAAAGAAATCATGTTTTACAGATATTTGTGTATAAATTGGCTTCCCTAGTGAGTCTTATAGGCATGTGTGAGGTTCTTTCAACAACTAATTCAATATCGTCTTGCTTCTAACTACCCCTTGTTATGAATGATTCGATGTAATCTCGTAGCATTGGAATACCTAGAAAAATGTCTCAGGGGTGTCTTTGTAGTCCCCTAAGTGTTTTCTCAAAAGGCCACTCGAAAACCCTGTTTCGCCCTGAAAATAACTGGACCGAGGACACCTGCTTCTTCCTTAAGAATATCCTGACCTGCTTCACCAAAAACACTTTAGAAAGGACCACCGGAGGGGATTTCCGGTGGAAACCTCTCCGATGCTTAAGTCAGTTAAGCAGTTTTTGTGTCTGAATAATTCAAATGAGATTGCTCCAGAAGTCATACCTCCCTCAACCTTGGGGTTGAGATATTTATAACTCTCGCCAGGTGGGGCCTTTCCGAGATCCCGGAAACAAACTCGCGCATCTCGAGCCGTTACTCAAGACGACCTGACCAAGAAGTTTCCTCACGGAGAACCAGCTAGCTCTGTTGCTAACTTATCCAGATTCTCGACTTGACCTCCCAAAAACTTGTTCAAGGCTTTGGATCAGGTCAGGATAACTCTTATAGGGATATAAGCTCGTCTCTTTTCTCCTTTTTCTTCTCCTATGACATCAGTTCAGCTCGCCCCAACCAGGTCTACCCGAGCTGTTTTGCAACTTGCCACCAGATTAGGTCTTACCAATCAGTCCTCCCCTCCAGAATGGTCAGGGATGAGCTATAACGCCTTGCATTCCACACTGGTGATTGAGATTCACAACACGTCTCTTCAAGCATCATGTTCTGACACGCATTAAATGCACAGATCCCGCCAAATCCTCTTCCTCAGAATAAATTGTGCCCTTTGGGGATAGGCTGCAATGCCTCGTATTCCACCTCAGCGGTTGAAATTCACAATGTGTCCATTCGAGTATTGTACTCTAACACGCATTAAATGCACGGATCCCGCCAAATCACCTTTTTCTTAAAAATTCATTTTCAAAGCCTATCACTTCCCTCTCTTTGCGGTTTATTCAACTTTCTCTTTCTCTGCACTTACTTTTCCTTTCAAGAACTTCTTGCGCTTTTCTTTCTTTGATCGAGGTTTTTCTCCTCTTAGAACCAGGTACTTTCTCGTTTTCCTGCAAATTTTAATTATGTCTGCTTATGCTTCTTCTGCTTCTTCATCTTCCATTAATTTATCATCTTCTGTGACGCCGTCGGCAACCGCTTCTGGTGGACAACACCACCCTCCTCCCGGTGATGACTGGGATAACACAGTCTCCACCGTTAATAACCAAACTTTACGAGAAATACGATCCAAATTCCCTATCTCTGATGAATTCTCCTTCAAACCCAGATTCCGGCGATAGAGCTTCTCGGCCTCCCCAGGGTTATTTAACCTTTTTTTGTTGATCAATTCCAGGTGGGGTTGAGTCTCCCCATCTATCCTTTCATTCTAGTGGTGTCTCGGATGTACCGGATCCTGGTGCATCAGTTCATACCCAACGCCTTTAGGATAATTGTAGGGTTTCACTTGGCGGCTCAGTTTTCTGGGCTTATACCCACGACCCAGTTATTTTATTCATTGTTCTAAGTCAAGATCTCATCTTACGGCTTTTTCTATCTATCCGCCTGAGCTGGTGTTCGATTTTTAATCGGGAACCCTTCCTCCAATAAGGCCTGGAGGAAGAAGTTCTTTTTTGTTCACTGCTCGGGCGATTGGAGCTTCTCCCCCGTGCCCGTCAATACCCTCCAATATCAGGTTCAATTATACAGAGGGGACCGACCTCCTCCTCTAGAAAAAACTATCCACACCTTGAATCAAAACGTCTTTCACCTGTCCAAACCCCTCACATCAAATATCCTGAGCTTCTTCAACTCCCGACGAGAGAGCGGCCTCTTGCCTCCCGAGATTGGTATACCAGTAGAGCTAACTAGCTCTAGCCATCCATTATTATTTTTAATACTTAGGAAATCTTAGGCATTCCATTTTCTCCTCCCACTTTCTCCTTTTTTTTAGTTTATTTATTATTTTGGCGAATTTCTCTTTTCAGTCATGATGATGAAAAAGAGGATGGTCGCGAGTCTCCAGGGAGTTGCCCCTAGCACCTAGAAGAGCCCTCTTGGTGAGCCTGCCAGAGCTTCCATGTCAACCGAGCCCGAGGTTGTGGCTAGCCCGGAGAGGTTGGAGGGGGCAGTTAGGCCAGAGGGAGCGGCCCAGCCAGAGAGGGCGACCAGCCCTTTCCTTGACCTGACCACCCACTCCAATTTTGACAATGAGCGCATGCTGGCTTTGCGCAAACGTGCCCGCTCGGGCAAAGGGGTGGTCCCTTCGGGGTCCAAGGTGGTCACCCCCAACCAGAGCTTCTTCAACAGCTCTTCCATCCTGGACTGTCCAGGAGACGTGGTAGTTCACTTCATAAAGGGGCAGTCCCTTTCTGTCGACCGTCGAACTTTGGAGAAGTGGACGGATCATGAGCTGATAGAGACTTTTTGCCAAGACGAGGCTACGGTTAGGGTCTCACTGCCCTGTTTACCTTCCCTTTTGCCTTTGTTATCATTTTACGTATCCCTTTTTCCTTTTTTTATCATCTCCATTTTCTTCTTTTCAGACTGCTGTTAAGGGGGCCGCACTAGTGTCGTGGGCCCAGGGCACCTTGATTAACGCCAACCTGGCCAAGGAGTATGCGGATTTGAAGGAGAGAGAGTAGAGACTGATAGCTCGCCTGAAGGAAAGAGCTGCGGAGCTGAAGAGCGCCCAGGCCGAGCTACAGCAAGCCAAAGAGTTGGAAGGGAGAACCCGAGCCCTGGCGTTCATCGAAGCGGAAGAGGCTAATAAGAAGATCAAGGAAGCCCAAGCTGAGGGTCAGGCCGAGGGTGAAGCTGAAGGGGGAGCTGAAGGCCGTGCTGAAGGATGAGCTGAGTTTCTCAACTCCGAGGAGGGGCAGAGGCTCATCCAGCTGAGCACGGAGATGACCCAACGAACTTTCCTTGGCTCCATTGAGTTGTACGACATTCTCGTATCCGAGGCCCAGGTCTTCTACCACTTTGGCCTGGATGCTCAGGTGAAATAGTCTGCTGAAAACCCCTCTGCTCCTTTTGATCGCTCCATCCCATTAAAGGATCCTCCAGAACCCAAGAGCTTAACGCATGTTGAAGAGGACAATCAGCTCCATCGGCTCGGGGCCCATGAGTTCGCTGAACCGGCGGGCACGTGCGGGCATGGCCGAGCGCTCTCGGCAGCGTGCAGGCAGGCGCGCGCAGATGCGCGCGGGACTCAGCGTGCATGGCGAGCAGTCGATCGACTGGCTCGGTAGTCGATCAACTGCTCTCGTCAGGATGGGCGTGGACGTCGCTCTCTGTCGAGCAGTCGATGCAGCTCTCGGCAGTCAATCAACAGCGTTAGACAGTCGATCGACAGCGCTCGGCGCTGAGTCTCGGCAGGCTCGGCAGGGCTCGGCAGGCATGTGCGGGCGTGGCCGGCCGCACTCGGCAGCTCTCGGCCAGCGTCGGCAGGACCGCTCGGCAGCTGCCGGCAGGTCCCAGCAGCTGCGCGCGGGAGCGCTCGGTTCGGGCCGACTCGGTTCGATTTTCGGGCCTCGATGCCTTCACCTATAAAATATGAATTTAAAACATAAAAAATCATTGATTTACCAGCAAACCTCAAGTTAACCGGGACCATTTAACCAAATTAAAAATAAAATTAACAAGAAATACGAAAGACAATAAAT
>BMAC01000058.1:2036677-2058546 GCA_014905375.1 Phtheirospermum japonicum | reverse complement strand
ATTTATTGTCTTTCGTATTTCTTGTTAATTTTATTTTTAATTTGGTTAAATGGTCCCGGTTAACTTGAGGTTTGCTGGTAAATCAATGATTTTTTATGTTTTAAATTCATATTTTATAGGTGAAGGCATCGAGGCCCGAAAATCGAACCGAGTCGGCCCGAACCGAGCGCTCCCGCGCGTGACCGCCAAGCTTTCTTGAACTCCTCTCCCCCCCCCCCCCCCCCCCCAAATAGTCGCTGACCTTGGATTTAACAGTGACTGTGTCCTCTCCTACCTTCGCCAACTTGGACGAGCTTCAGAGTAGCACCCGGTTTTGAGCGGGATTTTAGAGAGGTCACCAGGGTGACTGAGCAAGTCAGAGGAGAGTTGAACACTGAGGATTATGAGTCTTAGATCGTTCAGTTGTTTGACTTTTTTTTCATGGTCTGATATGTAATTTGTGGGCCTGTACCTTGAATAATGTTTTGTCTTGGCGCGGGAGCGCTCGGTTCGGGCCGACTCGGTTCGATTTTCGGGCCTCGATGCCTTCACCTATAAAATATGAATTTAAAACATAAAAAATCATGATTTACCACAAACCTCAAGTTAACCGGACCATTTAACCAAATTAAATATAAAATTAACAAGAAATACGAAAGACAATAAAATGAGAAAACAAACGAAAAACCTAACGAAACTCGATTAAAAACTATTAAAATTAACATAAAATCCTAATTAAAAATATAAGAAAAAATACAACAACTACATGCAAAACAGACACGCATTAAATGCCTGGATCTCGCCAAATCATCCTTTTTATATTAGGTCGTATCCCTTGGGGATGACCTGTAACGCCTCGTATTCCATCCCAGCGGTTGAAATTCACAACGTGTCTTGTCAAGTAATGTAACCTGACAAGCATTAAATGCACAAATCCCACCAAATCATCTTTTTTCTAAAAGTTCATTTTCAAAGCCAATACCCTTCCTTATTTCGTAATTTACTCAACTTTTCTCCTCCTCTATGCTTATTTTTCCTCCCAGAGCTTCACGCCTTCTTTTTCTCTGATCAAGGTTTTTCTTCTCTTAGAACCAGGTACTTTTTCATTTCTCTGCAAATTTTTAATTATATCCGCTTCTTCTTCTTCATTCTCGCTTAACCTCCTATCATCCTTAGTGACACCTTCGGCGGCCGCTTCTGGTGGCCAGCATCATCCGTTCCCCGATAATCGCTAGGACAACATTTTCTCCACTATTAGCAATAGCACCTTAAAGGAGATACAGTCCAAATTCCCAATTTCCCATGAATTCTGTTTTACCAATCCAGATTCCGGTGAAAGAGCATCTCAACGCCCGCTGGGACATTTGACTTTCTTTATTAATTAGTTTTAGGCGGGGCTGAGTCTTCCCATCTATCCCTTTATTCTTGATGTGTCATAGATGTACGGGATTCTGGTACATCAGTTTGTGCCCAATGCCTTTAGGATAATAATAGAGTTTCATCTGGCAGCGCGGTTTTATGGGATGGTACCTACTACCCACCTGTTTTATTCCCTTTTCCAGGCCAAGAGCTCATCCTATGGCCTTTTCTATTTATCATCCCAAGATGGGGTCTAATTAATGATCGGGAAACCTTCCTCTAACAAGGCCTGGAGGAAAAGGTTTTTCTTCATTCACTGTTCTGGTGATTGGGTTTTCTCGCCGAGTCCATAGGCATCCTTCCAGCTCAGGTCCACCTATCCCGAAAAGACCGACCTCCTTTTCTAGAGAACACCATTCGCCTATTAAACAAAAATGTCTTTCACCTGAACAAACTCCTCACAACACCTATTCTGAGCTTCTTCAACCCCCCGGAGGTGTTCTGATCCATGAATCCTGAGATTGGTATACCAGAAGGGCTAAACAATGATGGTAAATCTCTTCTTTAGTCACAATGATAAAAAATAGGATGTTCGCGCGTCTCCATGGAGCCCCCCCCGAGTGCAGAGAAGATCCCTCTTGGCGAACCTAGCAAAGCTGCTATAGCGACCGAGCCTGAGGTGGTGGCCAGTCCAGAGGAAATGTTGAGGTTAGAGGGGCAGCTAGGATGGAGGGAGTAATCCGAATAAAGGGAGTAATCTGCCCATCCACTTCAACTTCGATGATGAGTGTGCTCTTGCCTTGCCCAAACGTGGTCACTCAGGTAAAGGGGTGGTCCCTTCGGGGTCCAAGGTAGTCACCTCCAAAAAGAGCTTCTTCAACAGCTCTTCCATTCTGGATTGCCCGGGAGATGTGGCAGTTCGTTTCATTAAAGGGAAGTACCCTTCTGTCAAACGTCGCACCTTGGAGAAGTAGACGGATCATGAGTTGATAGAGTCCTTTTGCCAAGATGAGGCTAGGGTCAGGGTCTCACTGCTCTGTTTATTTTCTTTTTTTGCCTCAACTATTATTTTAATCATCCCTTCTTTCTCCTTCTATCGTCTCCCTTTTCTTTTTTTTCAGTCTGCTATTAAGAGGGCCGCACTAGTGGTGCGAACCAATGTACCTTAATGAATTTCAATCTGGTCAAAGAACTTGCAGCCCTTCAGGATCGAGAGAAGAGGTTGGTTGCCCATTTGAAGGAGAGGGGCTCCGAGCTGAAGGCCACCCAAGCTGAGCTACAGAAATCTCAGGAGTTTGAAGGAAGGATTCAAGCTCTAGCTTTCATATAGGTGGAAGAAGCTAAGGAGAAGATCAAGGAAGCTCGAGCTGAGGGTCGGGCTGAAGGTCAAAATGAGGGGTGAGCCAAGTGTCGCGCTGAGGGTCGAACTGATTTCCTCAACTCAGTGGAAGGACAAATGCTTATCTAGATGACCAAGTAGATGACCAAGCTGGCCTTTCCCCATTCAACTAAGCTGAATGACATCCTCGTGCCCGAAGCTGAAGTTTTCTATCACTTTGGTTTGGATGCTCAATCAAAATGGTCTATTGAGAACCGCTCTACTTCTTTTGATGCTCCATACCCTTAAAGGATCCTCTAGTGCCCACAAGCTTCACGCACATTAAAGAGGATGATCAGCTCCATCAGCTCGGGGGCCCTGAGTTTGCTGCACGTGTCCACCAAAATTTCCTGAACTCCTCTCCCAACCCTGAACAGTCGTTGACCTTGGATTTAACAGTGACTGTGTCCTCTCCTACCTTCGCCAACTTGGACGAGCTTCAGAGTAGCACCCGGTTTGAGCGGGATTTTAGAGAGGTCACCAGGGTGACTGAGCAAGTCAGAGGAGAGTTGAACACTGAGGATTATGAGTCTTAGATCGTTCAGTTGTTTGACTTTTTTTTCATGGTCTGATATGTAATTTGTGGGCCTGTACCTTGAATAATGTTTTGTCTTGTTTCTATTTTTGTCTGTTTATGCTCTTAGGGTATTTGGGAATATAGGAAACCCTAGTACTATTTATACTTTCCCCTTTTCTATAAAATCTATTTTTCTATGCATATTTTCATTATGGCTCCGCATTCGTTACTTGAAAAAGTTGACATCTTGTAGAAGAAAAACCTTTCTTTCTTCAATGAAAACTTTCATCTTTATGAGGAGAATGCTCAACTTCGCGAGAAGTTCTCTCAGTTACGCAAACTTCTGAAAAGGAAAAGGCAGAAGAAACGCCATTACAAGCGCGAGTGGGCGGAGCTCCGCCAACTCAATCGTCAACTCCAGGAGGAAAGGGTTGATTTGCTTGAGTCATTGTATCATCTGACCACTGCCACCGGTGAGTCTTATATGCAAATGAGCGGGCAGATGGGTACCGCAAATGCCTTCATGAGACTGAACGGGAGCTGTGGTGCATTCGGCGAGTTTTGGATACTGATAAGAGTACTCCTTATCTCAACCCTAATGCTTGTGTGATTTATCATGATGTGTTTCCATGCTTTGAAATTCACCAGTATTTCTTTTTTCTACGCATTGTAACTGGATCTCTTAAGTTCACAAAAGTTTTTTTGCCTTGAATAAATTCCTGAGCTTTCGCCTTTGTTTAATTTTTTCGAGTATTTCTTGTAGTATTCCTTTCTTGGTCCATTTCTTGAGGCTTGTGTCCCCAATCAGGTCAGATCAGGGAGATCTATCCCTTGGCCAATCGGGCCACTATCTTGGGGCTTGTACCCTTAACTGACAATCAAGTCAGGTTTGGGATATCTATCCCTTAGCCAATCGGGCTAAATCTTGGGGCTCATACCCTTAAACTGACAATCAAGTCAGGTCGGGGATATCCATCCCTTAGCCAATCGGGCTAAATCTGGGGCTCATGCCCTTCAACTGACAATCAGGTCAGGTCGGGGATATCTATCCCTTAGCCAATCGGGCTAAATTTGGGGCTCATGCCCTTCAACTGACAATCAGGTCAGGTCGGGGATATCCATCCCTAGCCAATCGGGCTAAATTTTGGGCTCACGCCCTTAAGTGACAATCAGGCCAGGTTGTTATATAACACAGATAAATTTAACCATAAATTTTATAAATGATTCTGCATGTTATCCTTACATATGATATTTTCGTAAATTGGTTATATTCCACGCTCGTGGCAATCTTTATCTTTCTATTTGCTCCAATTCATAAGCTCCTCCAGCAAGAACTTTCGTGACTTTATACGGTCCCTGCCACGCAGCATCCAGCTTTCCCTTGGTCTTTTCCAAGTCAGCTCTACGAAGAACCAGGTCTCCCACTTGGAAATGTCTCTCGACCACTGACTTATTATAAGTTACCCGTATTCTTCCGCGCATGTGCTCCATTTTCATAGAGGCTCGTTCTCTTTTCTCCTCCACCAAATCCAAGGCATCTTGTATGAACAGCTCATTTTAATCTTCATTGAAGTTTAGTATTCTGTGGGATTCTATACCGATCTCTGCAGGGATCATGACATCCATGCCATACACCAAACTGAATGGCATTTCCCGTACCTTCTTTAGGGTTCGTTCAGTATGCCCACAGTATCGAGCTGAGCTCTTCTACCCACTTGCCTCCTGATTTTTCTAGGCGCGCCCTAATTCCCTGCACCAAAATTCAATTGGTTACTTCGACTTGGCCATTCGCCTGGGGGTGATAGACAGATGTGAAATGCTACTCTATCCTCATTTTTGTGCACCAGGCCCGAATCCGAGCTCCCATAAACTGCGTGCCATTATCTGGCACTAGGATCCTTGGGACACCAAACCGACACACCACGTTTTTCCACAAGAAACATATTATTACCTCTTCCGTGATCTTTGTTATGGATTTCGCCTCTGCCCATTTACTGAAATAATCTATAGCCACTATTAAGAATTTCTTTTGGCTTGGAGCTGTGGGGAAAGGTCCTACCAGGTCTATCCCCTATTTCGCGAAGGGGCAAGGAGAGCTCATTGTCATGAGCTCTTCTGCAGGCTGATGTATGAGGGGAGATTTCTTCTGGCATTTATCACACTTCTTCATGAAGTTTTCTACATCCTTCCTTAATTGTAGCAACAAATAACCAGCTCTTATTATCTTGCTCGATAGAGTCCTAGAACCCATGTGGTTGCCACAACATCCCTCATGGATCTCCTTGAGAACATGGGCACCTTCCTTCAAACTCAAGCACCTCAAAAGAGGCTGCCCAAACCCTCTTCTGAACAGTTCTCCTTTGATCATACAAAATTTGGAAGACCTGACTCGCACCTTTGTTGCTTCTCTCTTGTCACCAGGTAGTTCTCCTCTGTCCAGGTATATCTTGATCGGGGAGCGCCAATCTCTTTCCTCCTCCAGTGCGTTCACTTCCTCCCCAAACTCTCGATGCGCCATTAGTATGGTAATTATTCTTTTCCTGACAATCTGTTGATGAGATGGCCACCTTAGCCAAGTAGTCAACTCGGCTATTGTCCTCCCTGGGAACCTAAAATACGTTCAATGCTTTCATAGTTTTTGCTAATTCATGAAAATGAGCTAAGTACTTCCACATGTGCTCGTCTCTCACGTCAAACTCACCTCTTATATGTTTATAGACCAACTGGGAGTCTACTCGGGCACATATGTGCTCTGCCCCGAGCTCTTTCGCCATCTGTATCCCTCTTAGAAGGGCCTCGTACTCTGCTTTGTTGTTGGACAGGGAATAATTTATTTGTACCGCGTACTCCGTAGTCACGCCTTCTGGATTTATTAGAACTATTCCAGCGCCACAACCCAAACTTCCTACAAAGCCATCGGTACATATCTCCCATTCCTTCTCTTCTTCAGGAGAGCTGGTCATTTCCTGCATGAAATCAACCAACGCTTTGTCTTTAATCGCTGTTCGTCCCTCAAAATCGATGTCAAACTCGCTGAGCTCAATATACATTTTACTAAATGCCCTGAGACCTCTGGTCTACTCATGATTGCCTTCAAAGGTAGGTTAGTTCTGACCACTATCTCATGTGAAAGAAAATAGAGGTGGAGCTTGCGAGCCGTCCCGACCAGAGCTATCATGGCTCGTTCTACCTCCACATACTGGAGTTCGGCATCATGTAACACCTTGCTCTAGTATACTGACTTCTGCACCTTGCTTTCTTCTCTAATCAAAACCGTGCTCACCGCTTTCTTCCCCACAAACATGTAAAAAATCAATGGCTCACCCACAATTGGTTTGGTTAGTAGAGACATGCTGACCAAGTGTTCCTTTAGCTTTTGTAATGCCTCTTGGAATTCCTCATCCCATTGGAATCAAGCCTTCTTCCACAAGGCTCGAAAGAATGGCAAGCTCTTTTCTGCTAAGTGAGACATAAACCTGCTCAGGGCTGCTATCTGACCTGCCAGGCACTGCATCTCCTTGACATTCCGTGGAGGTTGCATATCCATGATGGCCTTGATCTTCTCTGGGTTAGCTTCTATTCCCCTCTCCGTAACCATGTACCCGAGGAATTTTCTAGCTCGTACCCTAAACACGCACTTCTTGGGATTGAGATTCATTCGGTACCTTCTCAATTGTCAAAGGTCTCCCTCAGGTCGTTCACATGTGAGGTTTCTCTAGTGCTCTTGACTAACATGTCATTCACATACACCTCCATGTTCCGCCCGAGATGAGCTTTGAACATCTTGTCAACCAGCCGTTGATACGTGGATCCTACGATCTTGAGCCCAAACGGCATGACCACGTAGCAATAAGTTCCTCTCGGAGTTATAAAATTGACCTGTTACCAATCCTCTTTGGACAGTCTGATCTGGTGATATCCTTGTGAGGCGTCCATCAGGCTGAGCAATTCACAACCTAAGGTAGAATCTATGAGCTGGTCTATCCTTGGCAACGGATAATGGTCTTTGGGATAGGCGCGATTGAGGTCTCTAAAATCAATGCACATCTGCCAATCATCCTGGGTCTTTGGCACCAGCATCGCATTGGAATGCCATTCTGAAATTTGTATTTCCTGAATGTGCTTATCTCACAACAACTTTTCTACCTCTGCCTCAATAATAGCTTCCTTCTCAGTACCAAAGTTGCACTTCCTTTGTTTTACTGGCTTCACCGTGGAGCTGATGTTGAGGTGATACTCAGCTATTGTCGGGTTTATCCCTACTAAGTCCTGGGGAGACCAGGCAAAGACATCCGCGCTATTTCTTAAGAGGGTCACGAGCTCCACCAACACCTCGGGGCTCAGGGTCGTTCCCACTCGTACAACTCAGCTATCATCACCTGGTACAATCTCGACCATCATCAAGTTTTCTTCGCGCAGATCCAGCTCAGGCGTAGCCATCTCTGTCCTAGGTTTTTTAGATCTCCTTAACTCTTCATCTCTTCGAATATTGTCCATGTATGCTCTACGAGATGCATATTGGTCTCCTCGAACCTCCCCTACCCCTTCCTGAACAGGGAGTTTCATCTTCATATGATATACGGAGATCACCGCCTGGAATTGGCTTTAAGAATGACCGACCAAGCATAGCATTATATGAAGATGGTGCGTCCACCACTAGGAAGCGCACCGATTTAGTCTTTATGAATGGCTCATCCCCCAATGTGACTGAGATTTACCGCTCCCAATGGACGTAAGGCTCCTCCAGCGAAACCCACCAATGAGGTAGTGACCTCCTCTAATTCCAAGTCCAAGCTTAACTTCTTAAAGCAATCATAAAATAAAATATCTGCTGAGCTACCTGTATCCACAAAGATTCTCCGCATGTTGTAGTTATCTATGGTAGCTGTTATCACCAAGGCGTCCATATGAGGTGCCAAAATGTCATTCTCGTCCTCAAAGCCAAAGCAGATGTCCGGGCTCAGGACTAACTGCCCTACTTCCTGTGCTTTTCTTGACAAACCTTTCACAGCCTATACATAGCTGTTCTGGGTGCGTCGTGAGTGCTCATCCCATTCTCCGCCTGTGATCTTCTGAATCCTCCTCTGATCTCCTGAGACCGGTTCTCCCTCTGCGTATTTTCCCGGACACCACCTCGCTCTTGCGTGATCATCTGATACCGATCTCTCTTATAAGGGTCAGACCTGGATTCTTCTTGTTTTGCTCGTACGAATTCTCTGAGATGTTCTGCCTGGGCCTATCATTCTATCTCATTTTTCAAGTGTGTTCATTGATCTGTGTCATGACCATACCCATTATGGTATCGACAGAACCGATCAGACTTCCCCTTTCATGGCTTTTGAGCGTATGTTCTCGGCCACTTGAGTTCGGGATGTATTTCGATCGCCTGTAGGACTTCACCCTGGGTGAAGCCAGGGGTGTGTATCAATCAAACCGAGGATGACCCCCCACTAGGTCAGATCTGGGTTTCTTAACCAGAGTCTTGTCGTCCTTGCCAGGTCGTTCTCTCCGCTTTTCTCCATCATCTTTCATTCTTAGAGCCTCCTCCAAGTGGATAATTTCTAAGCCCTTTCCAGGAGCTCTCCAAATTTCAGCGCTGGCTTAACTACCAGTGATTGGAAGAACTCCCCCTTCCTGAGCCCTTGAGCCAAAGCATTGACCAAGAGCTCCTTAGATGCTGATGGCACTTCCAGTTTGGCCTCTGTAAATCGTTTGATATATGCAGAACTGAACTTATCAAAGTTGTTTATAGATCGGGGGGGTGAATTGGCTAAACCAGATCTTAGCTGATTTTGTGATGGTCGTGGGGAAGACCCGACACATGACAGCGTCATAAAATTTGTGCAAGGTAGATGCGATCTCGAATCGGCTCAAGTGATCCCACGGATATGTTGTCCCATTATACTAAAAACCCATAGATTGGTAAGAGGCCGGTAGATTATCCTACATGACAGCCTCTATGAATGAAGTGCTTCTCCGTGCTTGGCCTGCGGTCGTGCCCACCATTTTTTGTTTGACTTCCCTGACCTACCTCTGCAGATTCTACATCTGCTCACTGAGGTCTGGGTTGGTTTTGCTTGAAGTGTCGCTGTCTGAGGTAGAAAAGCTCTCCTCCTCGTCTTGAGCGGGAGCTCTGGCCGTGCGCTGGGTTGTCCGGGGTGGCTCCGTCTCTGGTGGATGGGTTAATTTTAGAGGGAGTGATGAAAGCTCGGCGAATTTCTTTTCTACAGCTGCCTCTACCGCCTTACCGATGAGGTCAGATATTTGTGGCAGAAAAGAGTCATTCAGTTTTCCGCCTTCGGCCTGTGAAGCTCCTCCTAGACGGGGTTGTGGTGCGCTGGGCCTAGTTGTTGCTGACGATCCTGCTATCTCCGGCATCCCCGTTGGCACGGCAGAACTTGGCGTTCCACCCAGCTCCGCCACTAGGTTTCGCCTGAGTCCGTCTAATGCCATGCTTTTGTCTCACGCCTTAGCTTAGTTCCACCTTTCCCATAGACGGATGATCAGCACGGATTTGTCTTGGTTTTTATTAGTATTTTATTATTTTTCTTATTGTTTTTGGTATAAGTTGGGCGATTTAAGCTTAATCTCGTATTTTTATAATTCCAGCTTATTTTACCGCATTTTGATCGTAATTGATGCAAGTAGGTGATATTTCGTTGTTTTTCACCTTACAGCTAAGTAACCGGAAGAGTTCAACGCGTAATAGACGAGGTTCGATGTTCAAGAAGTGAAGAACAAGCTTTCCGGTGAAACGAGTAGCAAAAGATCGAGAATTGGAGGCAGACGCGCAGTCGCGTCGACTGACGCGACCGTCGATGCTCCGTCGACGCGAGCCATGATCCACATCAGTCGACGCAGCGTCGACGCACTGTCGACGCAACTTGCTGAAGCGTCGATGTCGACGCACCGATGTCGACGCAACGTCGACGCAACTTGCTGAAGCGTCGATGTCGACGCACCGATGTCGACGCAACGTCGACGCAACTTGCTGAAGCGTCGATGTCGACGCACCCAGTCGACGCACCCGCCCAGRCGACGCGCACGCCCAGGCAGCACCGACGCCGAGCACCAGCGCGCGTCCGTCGACGCACCGTCGACGAGACGGCCCAGAATTCGGATTCTAGGGTTTCTTGTGCGCCAAGTCATGAAATAACTATATAAACCCTTCATAATTCGGATTAAAAAAACAACCACGACCCAAAACACTTACCTAGGGTTGAGAAACCTATTTTCAATACCCTACAACATATTTCAAGATTTACATCGAAGATTCAAGATCCGAAGCACCGAGACGGAGACGTTCGTTCAAGCTCCGGTTTCATCGACCAAGATCAACCGTTCGTAGTCCGTACCTACAGCAATCCTTCAGCACTTTTTAGTCAATAATAAGTTTTCTAAACTTTAGTTATTTCTTTTAGATTAATTCTTAGTTAATTTATGTTTTTAAGTATTTATTGCTTTCCATTTGATAATTAGAATCGTTTGAACCATTGAATCGCTGAAGCTTTGAACCTTAGATTTCGTTTTTAATAATTGATTAGTTGCTGCATTTTACCTTCGTTCATGCTTGGTGATGAGATTGTTCATGCTTAGTTCATTTATTGCTTATGCTTGGTTAATTAGTTTATGATATGCAATTGCTTGAGAATTTTAGAATTAATTTTGTTCTTGAGAATTCATATGCTTGATAGTCATAATCGTAGTTCAATCCATGCTAGTTAATTATAGTTGGTTAATTAGTTTAATTTAATTAGTTCAAGATAGTTAGTTACTGCTTTTTAATCTCGTAGTTATAATTTTCAAAAACTAAACTTATACAAGTTCTCGTGTTAAACATTGTGATTAAACAAACATTAAAAATTCCGAACGTCAGTCCTTGAGAGACGACTCGAGTTAAGCTTGCCAAACCTACACGCGATCCCGTTATTTTGCGGGCGAGCTATTGAATTTCTGACAATTATTTATAAAGTAGGCACACGCAAAAGCTCGAATCAACGGCGCCAATTGTTTCGCCCTAAAAATAATCAGACTAAGGACACCTGCATCTTCCCTGAGAATATCCTGACCTGCATAAAGGACCACTGAAGGGGATTTCCGGTGGAAACCTCTCCGATATTTAAGTCAGTTAAGCAGTTTTTGTATCAGATTAATTCAAGTGAGATTGTTCCAGAAGTCATATCTCCCCCAACCTTGGGGTTGAGATATTTATAAATCTCTCCAGGTGGGGCCTTTCCGAGATCCCAGAAACAAACCCGCGCATCTCGGGCCGTTACTCAAGACGACCTGACCAAGAAGTTCCCTCACGGAGAACCAGCCAGCTTTGTTGCTAACTTCCGAATTCTCGACCTGACCTCCCAAAACCTTGTTCAAGGCTTTGAATCAGGTCATGATAACTCTTATAGGGCTATAAGCTCGTCTCTTTTCTCCTTTTTCTTCTCCTATGGCATCAGTTCAGCTCGCCCCAACCAGGTCTACCCGAGCTGTTTTGCGACTTGCCACCATATTAAGTCGTACCAAACTCATAGAACAGGGCACGAAAACACAAATTCATGTGAACAGGGCTCAAAACAGTCCATGAGTCCCAAATCTCGGCCAATAGCCAAAAACTCTCTTTAGTTGTGTACATGAAAAAATCAGGTTGCGCGAAAAAACTCGGACGCACTTCAAAGCCTAGACATGGAAAAGCTTTCCTTTGTTTTTTAAATTCTTGTCCAATTTTTAAGGCTAAAAGCTCGGTCGGGTTTCAAAAACTCATTTGAGAGCAATATTTAAATGTGACTATTCATTTCATTTGACATTGTTTTCTTCTCGATTCACCATCACGACTGTGCTCTCATTAATATGACTATCATTACATTATAAAATCATCAAATTTGTTCCTCTTTGATTCGAGCTTTTGCGTGTGCCTACTTTATAAATAATTGTCAAAAATTTAATAGCTCGCCCGCAAAATAACGGGATCGCGTGTAGGTTTGGCAAGCTTAACTCGAGTCGTCTCTCAAGGACTGACGTTCGGAATTTTTAATGTTTATTTAATCACAATGTTTAACACGAGAACTTGTATAAATTTAGTTTTTGGAATTATAAACTACTAATAAATTTAAAAGCATCAACTAATTATGATTAACTAATTAACTTAATCTAAGCTTGAAAACTAAATTATCTAAGAATTAACAATCTAGGGATTTTAAAGCAAATAAATTCTAAATTAATTAACTAGCGTGCATCAAACTACTATGAACTAAATCTAGCATATGAATTCTAAAGAACAATAAGATCAATCTCAAAATTCTCAAGCAATAACATAGCAATAACCAATTATCAACTAATTATCAAAACTAAAGCAATAATTAAATTAATCATGAACAAATCATCACCAACCATGAACAAGAGGATAAACGCAGCAACTAATTAATATTAAAAATAAAATTCTAAGGTTCAAAGGCTCAGCGATTCAATGGTTCAAACGATTCAAAATAAATTAACGAAACTAGAAACTCAAACGAAATAATTGAACATAAATTATCTAGAATTAAACTAAGAATAACTAGAGTTTAGAGAACTTATTAAGTAGCTAAAGGTGCTGAAAGTTCTCCGCGAATCCGGGTTGTTGGTGGTTGCTCTTCGTCGAAAAATCGGAACTTGAACGAACGTCTTCGTCTCGGTGCTTCGGATCTTGAATTTTCGACGTAAATCTTGAAAATATATTGGAGGGTGTTGAAAATAGGTTTCTTAACCCTAGATAGGTGTTTTGGGTCGTGGGTATGTGTCCAAATCGAAATATGAAGGGTTTATATAGTTATTTCATGACTTGGCGCACAAGAAACCCTAAAATTCACGTTTTGGGCCGTCGCGTCGATCGACGTCGGTTCTGGCGTCGACTGACGCGAAACTGGTCGACGCTTCGGCAGGCGCGTCGATCGACGTCAGTTCTCGCGTCAACCGACGCGAACTGGTCGACGCTACAGAGACCGTGGCAGGTGCGTCGATCAACATCAGTTCTCGCGTCGACCGACGCGAAGTCGACGCTACAGACACCGTGGCAGCTGCGTCGATCAACATCAGTTCTGGCGTCGACCGACGCGAAGTCGACGCTAAAGAGGGTTGTGGTCGGCCATGGCTTTCTAGAACGGTTACAGTTAGAAATCCGTTATAGAAAGTATGACAGCTTTAAATTCTTCAAATCGCGGCCCGTTTTTGCTGAAACTCCACTCGTACGTCCATCCTCGACTACGTCCAAACCTAAATACCTCAAAATACATAAAATAAACATAAAATTAAATAAATATAATAAAATAAATTGGAGATAAGAAAATACGAAAATAAGCTCATTTTATCCAACTTATACCTAAAACAATAATAAAAACTAAATAGAATACTAACTTAAATCAAGACAAATACACGTTAATCACTCTTCTTCGCACCTACAAAGACACCGGCCAAACTGAAAAGAAAATAAAAAATACAACAAAATAGACTACATGAAACAAGAAAAACACTAAACAAAACATATAAAAACTACTAATATATGCTGGAATGACACTTATCACCCTACTAATAGCTCAACGAGTTGTCTCATAGTGAAGTTTTTAGGTAAATAACACTACGTAAACCTCATGCGAGAAGAAATGGAGAAAGTAAGATAAACCACATAGGCTCGCCAACAAGCCCGTGCAATCCACTATATCGGAAAAAATGGAACAAACAATAACTTGTATGGTAAGATGAAAGTTTGCTTGGCACAATCAACATGCATAATAGATATATCAATGAGTGCAAATGTCAAATGTGCGAGCCGAGTCAATTCTATCTTTTCCCAGATCGTCATATCTCGAGCCAGTGCATAATCCACACTCGAAAACTCGCAAATGCTTTGTTTCAATGACATGAGGAAGTTTTATTCTTTTTTATGAAATTTTCAATAAAGTAATAAAAATTGCTTTTATATTTTTCAATACAGTTCTATAAAAATATATACATTTCCAAAAATTGTTTTCTAATCACATTTCCCTTAAAAAAACTTCCCATCATCCTTCAATCCCTATCTAAACAAAGCGTAAAAGTTGGGTCGACCAAGTTGGTCCAAAGGCTATCAAGACAAAAGGTACAATCTAATGTTGCATTTGAACTGGGCTTCTCGTGGTTTATAGAGTTATGAATTTGGATCTTGAAAGATCAATTGAGTATTAAAATCCTTATTCATCTGAAGGTTTTAAAAGAACAATGTAATGTAGCATGTCAAATCATATCTCATTTTTTGTTGTTATTTTATTATTTTATGATATTTTTGTGAGTAAAATATTAATTATTTATGGATGGATGTGTAATGATGCATTTCATGCTGCATCCTGTTTTGCATGTAATTGTGGTATTTTTCTCATACTTGTAATTAAGGTTTAATGATGTTTATAGTAGTTTTTGAGTCGAGTAGTTAGAGTTTTAAGTTATTTTCTTATTTTAATGTTTTGAGCCTTTTGTATCCAATATTGGTGATGTTTGTGTGATTCTTGGGTTTTTAAGTTCAAAATTCTTATTTCGTAGGAGGCTTAATGAATTAGATTCGCACCAAAACGTGTCGGCATGCGCCTAGGTTCGAGCCAAGGTATTGAGACCCAAAATCCGTGCCAAAAAGAGAAAATCGAGCCGAAAGCAGCCCGAATCGACTGAGAACAACCTAAATCGACTGAACAATAGAGGTTGGCCCATTTCAACAGCAAGGCAGTCGATCGACCGACATGCCAGTCGATCGACTGAAAGCAACCCAAATCGACTGCTCGAGAGAGGCTGGGACGTTGGAGCAGGAGGGCAGTCGATCAACCGTGTTTCAGTCGATCGACTGAAACGCTACCGATCGACTGCCTCGCAGGAAATTTTGTATTTTTAGCGTTTTTGATGATTTTGCCCTTGCGAACATCTTTATAAACCACACATTTTTCCCAAACAAAGGCATCGGCTCTCATCCCAACTCTTGCATGGGTTTGGAATTTATTTTCTCTCTCTAAGTTTTAGATTTAATTTCAAGCTTTTCCTTGGGTTTGTAAGCTCAAGAAGAATTCAAGTCATCACTTGGATATTATTTTGGATTGTTATTTTCTCTTTCTTAATTCAAGTAAGTTTTTCTTAATTTTCTTAATTGTTATTCAATTTATGCATTTTGCCTTAACTCTTAGATTTATTGTTAGATCTGTGATTTGGTTTATGGAATCTAGGTGAGTGACACACCTTGATCATAGATCGGGTCCTTGATCGTTTTTATTTGAGTATTTTATATGCTTTATTTTGAATTTTATTTTCATGCATGGTTTTATGTTGAATCCTAGATCTACTCTTCGTTTCTAATTATTTTTCGAAAAGTTTTTAACTTTCACGTCAACTTTTATTGCTCTTTCCATTGGTGCTTTTGATTTTTGTTAATTCTCATTATTTAGATTTTATGATCATGTATGCATAGTTGTACCTTAGGCTTTCATACTTGTACTTTGTTGTTTCTTTGCTTTTTATTATTTATTTTGATTATTGCTTGCAATTTCAATATGGCATACGCATGAGGCATCCAAAATACTTGCTTTACTTTTCATAGACCGTCGTAGTTTCCCATTTATTTTCATAATTTTATATTTATTTTCGCTTCCATTCAATCTCTCTAAGCTAAAAACACATAGATCCCTACGAATATTGAATTCCGATAATACCAAGCTACATGAAATACTATACTACACCCACAAAACTTTCTAAAACACATCCGAAATTTTCTGTATATTTAAGTTTGAGATAATGACTTTGAAAATCATGTTTTTTGAAAAGATGTTGATATTCACACACAAGAAATTACTAGTTGCACACACATATCACCAATATTACAATAATGTCATGAGGTGACAAGATAAATATAACCTTACATGTCCAAATACATACAACTATTCATTGAGCACACATAACCTTAATATTTAAATTTATAATCTTATTTCACTCACATTTTCACTCATTTCAATCACATATTTTTTTCCTGCCCAACACAAAACCTCGAATAAAATTTATACCGCACTTGTTGGAAACATGGACCACGAATAATGTACGTATAATCCTTTAATACGAAGTCTAAACCCACGTGTTTCGATTGTTTACAATATTCTTATTGTTATATATTGCCTTGTGAAACATGCATATCGTGATCGTGCATATTAGAACATCACATAAGTTTCTATTGGCACACATCACGAAAGAAATTTTGAGTATGCATATTAGAACATTGCATCAGTTCGTATTTATACTAAAACCCTATGTGATATGAAAGAATATAAATCATGCCTATTAGAGCATTACGACAGTTCATATTATTATGTGGCACGAAAGAATATTGTGATCGTGCCAATTAAAACAATGCACCAGTTAATGTGGGCATGGAAACAAGCACAGTTATGTTTGCGCCTATTTCGTGCCATATTTTTTGTATTTATTATTAAAAGATATTTTATGTATGTGAAACTGAGTAAACCGTGTGTGGGTGTGTGCGTGTGTGTATACACACCTATATATTAATGCAGAATCCTCATATCCTATGTGTCTGTTCACACGCTTTGTTAGCTTTGGAAAAGATTTTGGTGCTTCAGTGCCACCGAACATAATACCTACTTAATTTAATATTTTTCTTTTATATATTTTTACCTAATTAAATATCTTTCTATTATTATATTTTTCCTAATTTAATAAATTTTTTTTATTATATGTTACCTAATTCAATATTTTCTTTATTATATTTTGTCTGATTTTATCTTACTTTTATTCTACTAATATAAAAAAAAGTCATATTTAATTGAAGAAATTCTATACAAGTTGAAGTAAAATTTATTTATAGTAAAAGTTGAAATAATTTTATTTTTAGAATTTTAAATATTCTATTAAAAAATACGAGTTATATAAAATTATTACAAAAGGAAAATAAATATAAAATATATAAACTTAAATTTGGATATCTAATATATAATGCATTGAGAATAACATTAAAAATATATAAAAAAAACTATGACGCCAAAAAAAAAAGGAAAAAGAGAGAGAAACAACGATAACAAATAATAATAATAAATTTTTACGCATAAAAAAATAAATATTAAATATAACCTAAATCACCTTATCTAATTCCAATATAATGCATTGATAAACAGATTATTTATTTACGTGAACAAATTCATGTATTACGGAGGAAACAAATAAACATAAAATAATAATAATAAAATAAGAGTAGGTCTTGGGTGAGACCGGTCTCATAGAATGAGACCACTTTTTACCATTTTATTGATTTGACCCGGATTCTGACCCAGACCCAGAAACAAACCCCCCAGCCCACACCCCACACACAGACCCAGACTCACCCCCCGCAGCCAGCCCACACCCCGGTCTCAAGAACCAAACCTCCCCAAATTCCCCAAATTTCGTTTTCGCTGTTTTTTCTCAAATTCTGTAAGATTCACAGGCACAATCTACGAATTTCTGAAGCAAATTCATAGGAGAACTGCATATTGAACAGGAATTTCAACACAAATTGCTGAAAACTTGAATACAAATTTATCGATTTTAGGAGAAAACGATTAAGATCAAAAACACAAAATTGAAGTATAAATCGAAGCAAGGCTACGGATCAGGAATCAAATTCCGCATCTCTGACTCGATTCCAGTTTCAGGTAAATAAAATTTCTTCTCAATTTACAAATCGAAAAATTTTGGGAAAACTTGATTCAATATATATTTTCTAATAATTTCAATTATTCTTGATGCATATGTAGGATATTCGGATACTGCAAAAATTATGGAAAATAGTACAATAGTTGAAGATGTGGAAGAAATTAATACTATTGCAGAAAATACGGACACAGGTATTACCGCACCTTCTATCTTTTTTAATACTTTTAATACTGTTTGTGATACTTTTGACACTACTTCTGATACGTTTTAATGATATTTTGAATGAAGGATTTGATGGTGCTGATTGTATTCCTACATCAATTAGAGAAGATGATATAGCCCAAGGTATAACTGTACTTTCTAGATTTTTGTAATACATTTAGTACCGTTTCTGATACTTTTCTTACTATTTGTGATACTTATAAATTCTGTTTTGGTTGAAGGTATAACTACAATTTATAATTGTGTAATACATTTAATACTATTTCTAATACTTTTAATAACTTTTGTGACACATTTCATACTATTTGTGATACTTTATAAATGCTGTTTTGGATGAAGTTTTTACTGCACTTTCTAATTGTTTTAATACTTTTAGTACCATTTGTAATACTTTTATTACAATTTTTGATACTTTTGATAATATTTGTAATACTTTTTAATGCTTTGCAGAACTAAATTATTTAGTGGATATAAAGGGCTCTTTAATAGGAACAAGAAGAAAAACAATACAGGAACTTTATGATTTGTATTGTGATCATGCTCGTGCGGTGGGATTTAACGTGCGCAAGTCAACAGACAAAAAGAATACCGATGGACAATTGAGAGAGAAATATTTTGTTTGTTCTTGCGCCGGGAAAAATGTTATGAAATCAGGGGATGTTGCAGGGAGAAGAAAAAAAGTCATTACTACACGGACGGGTTGTAAAGCGTTAATAAGGATCAAGTTGGATAAAGATATACAAAATATGAAGTTCTTCTTCACGTTGAAGAACACAATCATCCGCTCACTCGAACAGAATGGGGTAATTGGCATACATCACAAAGAGAAATTACGGAGGAAAAGGGCAAAGCGATAGAAAGTATGATATCTTCGGGGATGAGAACGATGGATTCTTACCGTTACATGGCGCAGGAGGCAGGTGGTGAAAAAAACCTTGGGCATACAGTGAAAGATCACCTAAATTACGTGGCACGATACAAAATGCAAGAGATACAAGGTGGAGATGCGCAGAGAATTGTCGATATTCTATCTCAACAAGCTTCTACTGAAGACGACTTTTTCTTTAGAGTCAGATTGAATGAGGACGGGAGATTATGTAGCTTGTTTTGGAGAGACTCAATGATGAAAGAAGATTATAAGTTGTATGGAGATGTTGTTGTTTTTGATACAACATATCGTACAAATAGGTATGACCTAGTATGTGCTCCTTTTGTTGGTATGAACAATCATAAGAACAACGTCATATTTGCATGTGCGTTTCTTGCCGATGAAAAGACAGAGTCATTTGAATGGTTGTTCGAAACTTTTAAAAAGTTCATGGGTGGCCAATGTCCAATAACTATATTCACAGACCAAGATCTTGCAATTTCTGCAGCAATAGAGAAGGTTTACTTTTACTTTCTTTTGTAATACTTTACAGTATTTTTGTGATACTTTAAGATGGTTTTGTAATACATTTATTAATACTATATTTTTCTGTTTTTGCAGGTTTATCCAACAACAAAACATCGTCTTTGCTTGTYGCACCTCTATCAAAATGCAATAGCRCGMTTTGGYAAACTGAAAAATGATGATGCATTTAGAGTCATATTTAACAAATATTTGAGAGGTACATAATTATATATATTGGTTTTATTTTTGATACAATTATATGCAATAATTTTATGTAAAAACTTTTAGAAGTAAAAAGTACTTTTCTGATACTGCTTTAGTAATATAATACATTTAATTATAATTTGTGATACTTTAAATTARAAATCTAATACTTTATTATAAAAATATATGTTAGGTTGTGTTGATGAGAATGAATTTCAACGTTGTTGGGAATCAATGATTTCGGATTTTGATCTACAAGATAATAGTTGGTTTCAGCATTTATATACCTTAAGAGAGAGATGGTGTACAGCTTTTAGCAAGGATTTCTTCTCTGCCGGAATGTTATCATCACAGAGAAGTGAAAGTACAAATAATGCACTCGGGTATAATGTGAAAAAGACGACGAGCCTGACTCATTTTTATGAGTATTGGAAAAGAATGTTAGAGAATTGGAGAAGAACAGAGGAAAATTTGGAATTCACCTGCTCAAAGTCTTCTCCAACGTCATCCTTGAATACAATACCAATTATAAAGCATGCTGCCCAGGTTTACACAATATCACTTTTCAGAATTTTTGAGAATGAATTCATAACCGGCCTTTCTATGAAATGCACAACATTTTATGAAGATGAATTAATGAAGGTCTTTGACYTTTCATCTYATGAAAACTGTGCAACGATACATCGTGTCTTTTTTMATCCAAGAACCCATCTTGTCACATGTTCATGCAAGAAGATTGAAGAATGTGGATTTTTATGTTGTCATATTTTAAGGGTTTTTAATATGCATGGTGTGYAAAAAATCCCAGATGTGTATGTCAAGAAACGATGGACGAAGATGGCAAAATCTGAAATTTGGGATAAATTAAGTGTCAAAAGTGTGTCTATCGAAAATCAGGAGGATTTTGTTCCTTGGCGACATGAGATGGCAAGAAAATACTATAATCTTTTAATGCAATGTCAATCACATGAAGAAGCCGGAGGATTGTGGAAGAAGGATATAGTAGAGATTGTATTGCAATAAATGAACTCAAGAAACCTTTGAAGATATTGAGTTAAATGAAGAATCTGACAGAACAAGCAGCTCGAAGAATCAAGTTCTTGATCCTCAACGCTCGAAAAATAAGGGGAGATCAAAAAGGGTGAAGGGACCACTTCAAAGAAAAAGTAAAAAAAAAATTCAAACGTAGCAGCTGTTTGTAAAGAATTCAGATCAAAAACACCAAATCCGCATTTGATTTAGTTCTTCTTTTTTAATTTTATTTTCAAAAAAACTTTTAATATCATCTCTTATAGTTTTAATACATTTTTCTATATTTAATGAGTTATTATACAAATTCTTACTAGTTTGGTGATATAAAAATATAAGTGTGTTCTGTGATACTTATATTATATTATCTGATACTTTTAATACATTTTGCGATACTTGATCAGATATTATACAAATTCTTACTAGTTTTGTTGATATAAAAATATAAGTGTGTTCTGTGATACTTTTATTATATTATCTGATACTTTTAATACATTTTGCGATACTTGATCAGATATTATACAAATTCTTACTAGTTTTGTGATATAAAAATATAAGTGTGTTCTGTGATACTTTTATTATATTATCTGATACTTTTAATACATTTTGTGATACTTGATCAGATATTATACAAATTCTTACTAGTTTTGTTGATATAAAAATATAAGTGTGTTCTGTGATACTTTTATTATATTATGTGATACTTTTAATACATTTTGCGATACTTGATCAGATATTATAAAAATTCTTACTAGTTTGGTGATATAAAAATATAAGTGTGTTCTGTGATACTTTTATTATATTATCTGATACTTTTAATATATTTTGCGATACTTGATCCAGATATAATAAAAATTTATGCTAATTTTGTGATACAATGTTCTGTTATACTTTTAACATATTTTTTGATACTTTTAATTCATTTTACGATACTTAAACATTTATTAAAAAAATTATAACAATTTTGTGAGAGAAAAATAAATGTATTTTGCGATACTTTCAATACGTTTTGAGATACTTTTAATACATTTTGCGATACTAGAGCGGAGATTATAAAAATCTTACTAAATTTGTGATAGAAAAATAAGTTTGATTGTAAAAATTCA
>BMAC01000058.1:1979114-2021035 GCA_014905375.1 Phtheirospermum japonicum | reverse complement strand
TCAATTCGTTTGCCTGATATTATTAATAAATCTGAGTCTCAAGTTTGTGTTTAGAAATTATGCAGAGATTGATTATTCTGATATTTTTCTTTTTTTTTTTTTTTTCGAAAAGATTTCATGCATTTACTTATGAAATATCTATCGTGTACTTTTTATTATTGCTTTAGTGTTTACTTAATTATATATATATATATATATATATATATATATATATATATATATATATATATATATTGATGCAACTGCATATTTCTATTAAAATTAGAGTAGCAAGATCAAAGTTTGTAATTGTTGTATTTCGTTTACAAGAAGAAGAAAAAAAATCAAGATAGCTACAATATGCAGTAGTGAATTATGAAAATATAGTTTTGTGTTAATTTAGTTAAAATACTAGAAGTCTCTATATAAATCTAGATTTCACACCACTTCAACTATCCTACCTACAAAACTATCAGAGACTTTTTTAAGAACAAGTAATCATCAAGGTTGCGTTCACTTAAAGGGTTGAGATAGGATTATTTTATATCAAATTGACTGGTGGAACTGTTCAAATAAATTTATCCATGTGTTTGTTTTGCTTGACGAATCATGTGGTAAATTAGGACTGATCTTCATATCCTACGTTTGGTTTAAGGGAATACTAAGGATTATATGGAAATTGTCGTTCTTGCCCTTGGCCTACTAAATGCAGCAAACTATTACTAAAACTGGAGCATTGAATCAACATCACATAATAATAATAATAATAATAATAATAATAATAATAATAATAATAATAATAATAATAATAATAAGTCTCAAAAAAACTTCAACTAGAACATAATTTGGGGACTAATAAATGCATTCAAAGCACCACAAAAACTGGGGCATAAAGAACAATACATTAGTATCAATGACAACCAATAAGTTCACTATTAAACTCTATTGCACCTAATTTGTTATTTCAAGATTTTCTTGATATGTATAATTCAACACCACAAATAATAATTATAATAATAACAACAACAACAATAATAATAACTAGTCCCGCAAAAAATTGAAGTACAACAATTATTTTACAGTCAATTTCATGGCAATGGTAGAAAGAGCATCTTCAGCATATTGTCAACAACTTCCATCAAATCAAGAAAATTCTTTTCCACTGCATCATATGTATTTCTCTTCTTGTTTTACTTTTACTTCGACGCCGAGTTCATTTTTCCATGATTTTGCTTAGACGCTGAGCTACTTTCCCCATGATTGTTTGAGCTGCTAACAATAATTACACAAGAAATAACAGAAAATAAGGTTGACGTAGAATGCCCCAGACACTCTATTAAAAACTAAAGTCAAAGAAGATTGACAATGTACCTCATGGACAAATAATTCTATATATATATATATATATTCATCTTCAATAAAAATCCAAAATATGGATGAAAAATGGACTCTGTCTATGGATGAAAACCTACAAAAATTTAACCAAAGGGACAAACACAACCAAAGATAACCAGATATTCATTCGGTCAGATCGTGCTCTCAACCCTATTAAGCACCAATATTGGACGCCTCTTTTATATTTGACCTGGAACCACTTCATTGCGTCCTCCTTTGTGACCCTGTGCTGAATTCCAACACGAGACTTGCACCTACGACTGCGGCCCACACGGTATCCAGGGCGCTCCAAGACGACGTAAAAGTCCATCCCATAAATACCAGTCGATGGGTCATACATAATTCCAAGATCAATGTGTTCCTGGATACCAAAACCAAAACATCCAGTCTCACTGAAATTCCTTCTCAACAGCTCATACTCCTTGACCTTAAACCCCTCTCAAGGAATTGCATTGCCTTGTCACCTCTGACCGTAACATAGCAAGCAATCTTTTCATTACGTTGGATACCAAAGGACCGCACAGTGTATCTTGCCTTGGAGAAAACAGGAGTTTGGCCACTGAGTTGCTCGAGCACCTTGGAAGCTCTGATGAGACGATCTCTGCTTTCTCCGATGGAGATGTTGAGAACGATCTTCTGAACCTTAACCTCCCTCATCGGGTTCGTTTTCTCCTCTGATGCCATGGCGATATTGTGGTTGACGGTGTAGGCACGGCGGGAACAGATTTGTGGGGAAAATAATATGTGCAAGCCCTTATAATTTATATGGAGTCATATTTGCAGTAATATATTTCATAGAATATATTGACAATCACACTCAAGCATCATACAAACAAAACACAAACAAAATAGTCGACATAAGAAAAGGGTAAAAAATTCTATTCAGAAATGGGTACTGAACCAACGCACAACGCACATTGAACATAAGATTTTAAGAGTTTCCAAGACTTTAGAATTTATGGCTAATATACTTCATATAATATATTCAAAATCAAACGCCATACAAACAACATAGGAGACACGAGGGGAAAAAAAAAACTAATTCATAAACTGGTACTGAGAACGGAAGCTTAAAAAACAATCAAGAATTTAGAATTCGGGCAGCACAACCAAAAGAATTTTTCGTACAATTATATGATGGGTATGACTTATTACCTGTTAATAGTGCAGTCGACAATTGCACCACAATCGTGGTCCGTCTGGTCGCCGACAAAGTACCCTTACACCTGCAAAATGGCGATAAAGAGAGTCACTCAGGGCAGAGAAATGGAGAAATTTAACAGACATCACATATTATTTATTGCACAATCGCGAGATCGTAGTCTATTACGTCCAAATATGAGCCAAGAATTTGCCGTTGATTAACAAGGATGAACACCTCCTGCACAGATTTGTGATGGGCTCTAGGGTTTGGAACGATGGCAACACAATTTATTATGCTACTCCCGTAATTTCATTAACTATCAGGTGTGAGAATGACAAAACAAAGCACTTCTTGAGGTTAATATGATAAAAGCAAGCGGCCACCCAATTTGGGGTAAATAGATCCGACCTATGGAGGTGGGACAACTTAGTCATTCCGTGGCGGGATAATGACCGGGCCTTGATTCAAATCCCGGGCTCACGTCCACCAAAGTGAAGATGGAATGTTGCGGGATATCCCACTATATCATGTCCCATCACCCAAAGTGAATGCGCCCCAAGTGTTTACACATTCTTTTCAATTATTTATTAAAAACATTACCTTACTAATTTCTAAAATCAATTATTAAGTTTTTTCCTTATGTGGATTAGACATTATTATCTTTTAATATATTACTCAGTTTTATGAATATCTAGATATCAATCAAGATATTCATTTAATAAAAACACTATATCATTCCATTGATAAAAAATAATAATAATAATAATAATATAGAGTAAATCATTCCATAAATATTGTGGAGTGATTCACAATTTTATGGGTTGACAATTACTATAAAAACTTCTATCTTTCTTTCAAAAAAATCATTCTAACAAAAAATCCTAACATAATGTGTGTGTTTGAGTCCGTAATTTAATGAAGTGTTTTCAAGTTTCCACACCAAATATAATTCATTTTTCCTTATATTTTATGTAATTATTATTAGATAATCATTTAAACACTTTGGACCAACCAACCATTTATTTTTTTATAAATATATTATTAAAACTAACATACATATCGGAAGATAATAACTTCATAAGCACTTTCAAAAATCTTGCGCTCAATTAATTCCAGTCATTACGTTTTTTTTCCTTATGTGAATTAGACATTATTATCTTTTAATATATTACTCAAGATATGTTTAAATCATAAAGTTTCTATGAATATCTAGATATCAATCAAGATATTCATAATATAAAAACACTATATCATTCCATTAATCAACAAAATAATAATATAGAGTATATTGCTATTCAAAATAATAATATAGAGTGTATTGCAGCTCATTCAAATATATTTTCAAACATTGAGAGGTGATAATTATATTATTATATTTTATTAGCTCAATAAAACTCATTAAAAAAAAACTTTGGTAAATACATCATGACTTCATTCAGCTAAATGTTGAAAAACTATTTCCACAAGTACAAAGTCTCCAATTTATTATAAACTATCAACATTTAATTAAATTAAAATCAAATCCACTTTGAAAATATTTTTGTAATAACCAATTACTTCAATTAATCAAAAAAATATCATCATGTTAAAAAGTCTTACATATCAAATTTAACATAATTATCCGTATAGATTTACTTGAAAACGTCAACTTTTAAAAAAGAGTTGACGTTTTCAAGCAAATCTATACGAATAATTATGTTAAATTTGATATGTAAGACACAATTCCCGTTCACTCCAATAGGAAAATACTTATTCCCAAAAAAATCCATTGAAAAGTATTGATTCCCATTTACTCATTGAACTTCTCGTTTAATCAAACTAATACATAAAAGTACAAATTTATCCTTACTAACCTGTTTTATTTTTCCCCAAATTTCAAATAAGATTCATATTAATTCCATACTGTCATGTTAATCATGTTTTATTTTTCAATTTTTATTTTTTCCCCAAATTCAACTCAAATAAGATTCGCCAGACTCTAATCAAATTCCATACTACATTCATAAAAAGAAAAAAAATAAAAATCATACTACGTTGTGGAATTCTATCGGATTCCATACTACATTCATAAAATTTCATACTACGTTTTGGAATTCCAATTCATAAAATTCCAATTTCATACTACATTCCATACTATGTAACCGAATTTCACACTACATTGTCATTGGACTCCAGTTAAATCTCATATTACGTTGTAGAATTCCATACTACTTCGTCAAAATTTCATAATATTATGTTATAGAATTCCATACTACATCATCAAAATTTCATACTGATTCGTGTAATTCCATACTCATTCATTGAATTTTATACTAAAAAAGTTCAAATTCTTTTTCAATCATAATTGGTATGAAATTTCAAATTACATCTACTATATAATCAATTTCATACTAATTCTTTTAAACTTCATACTAACTCTATTAAATTTCATACTACCCATAAAATTTCATACTAATTCTCTTAAATTTGTAACAACTTATCGTATAAAAATCTCATACTACCTGTTTAAATTCATTCTAACCCTAATAAATCTCTCATGTCATGTTTTTTTTTTTTTTAATTTACCAAATTCAGTTATCAAGTTCAATTTATCACATCAACAAATCCTGGGGTTTAATAAATCTTTTTTACCATCACAAAGAAAAATAAACTCAAATTAAAATAAGAGACTAGATTAATAAAACTCAACAACAAAACTCAATTAAAAACCACATGTGTCCCAATTGAGAATTGAGATGGGAATAGCCATCGTGAAGGTTAGCAAATTTGCATGTGCAATAAATTGACATACACACACACCGCCCAGGTTTTAAGAGCCAGACCTTATTCAACCTGACATCACTCAAAGGCAGGACACCACACACCAGTTGCGAGCACTGACGAGGCGACGACTATTGGCTACCGACGGTGGCTCGGGCTGCGTGTTTGGGTTTTCAATCTGACATCACCGGCAGGATGTGGTGGCGACCTTCGCAACGGCGCATGGCTGTGGGTCTAGGCAATGGGTTTTTTATTGCGGGTTTCAAATCGTGAGTTTCGATGGTGGTTCGGATGACTTGTTTGTTTTTGATTTTAGATTCAAGGTTACGATGGGATCTATGTTTTTTTTAATGGTTCCATATTTCTGGCTCGGTAACGGAGATGAATCGATTGTTGGAGATGGCTGCGAAGATGAGTATTGAGATCTTGAGATGGTGGTGACGACTTATAATTACGCTTGAGGGATGTGGGAGATGGAATGAGGGAGGTAGGGTTGATGAGGGAGTGATAAAAGCTTTTTTGTTGTTGTTGAAAGGGTATTTTAGATAATGTATATATAATTTTGATTAAATGGAGTGTTCATACTTAGATGGGATAAAATAAAAGTTGAATGATTATTTAGGAATTAATGTTGCTGTAATTGTACTATATGGGAATTATCCAAAATAAAAAATAAAAATCATTCTAACAATATATCACCACCTAATCGGTGTATTTGAGTCTGTAATTTATTGTAGTGTTTGCAAACTTTTCACACCAAAGCTAATTGATTTTCCTTATATATTTTATGTAATTATTATTAGATGGTAATCGGGATCAATCAAACGACAAAAGTGGCTCAAATGATAAAGGAAACAATAAATCAATTATGGGACTTCCAAATTTATTACCTCCAACACACTAATCATTATTATGGGGGGTGTATTCATTTAGGACTTATAAAACTTATAAAAGTCTTAAGGTATTTAATTGAGATTTCTAATGAATTATTAAATGTCCATAAAAGTCTCGAGGTATTCATTTGAAATATTTTGAATTCTTAAATTGTCATGAGGTATTTAAAAAGTCAAACACTCTTTGTATTTATAATTTGACTGAATTTTCCTAAACTTCTAAGTTAATTATATATATCAAATCCCACTACCAAACCCCATCTTTAAACATGAGATTTTACAAAACTTTTATAAACTCCCGACAAATATGTAAAATCAATAAAAATAAAAGAAAATCCATACAAATCTTATAGTGAAATAAATTTTAAAATGTCTTTAAAAGTTCCAAATGAATACACATTTCAAAATCTATGATTACGCATTAAATGTATTACTGGTCGTAGCATTGCTTATTATTTATTTAAATAATTATTTACGTACAACACCAAATAATGATTCTACTTGCTTATATATAGATGTTATTTGACAGTCATTTTTATCGAAAGCGCGCTCATTACTTCACAGAGAGTTTGTGCATGACCTCAATATTCAAACATTTTAAGAAATGGTGTTTAAACTCTTGAAAGTACCGGGATTATTTTTATTTAATGTTTACGGAGTATTCTCTGGAGAATTTTTGTTTTTATTTTGTTGAATTCCTTATTGTGTCATTCTACAAATAATATGTGACATGATGTATTTTTCTCATTTGTGTTATATATTAATGAACAAATATATTTCATATACATGTATACATTATACATACTTAATCACATTTATATGTTAATGCAGAATTCTTATAACCTACGTGTCTTCTTCGTATGTTTTGTTTGACAAATAAAAAACTAAACTTAGGTTTTATATGAACATAATATCTACCTAATTTAATATTTTCTTTTTATTGTATCTTGCCTAATTTAATATTTTTATTATTATATTTTTCGAATTCAATATTTTTCATGTATTTTCCTAATAAAAAGAATATAAATAAGACATATATAACTATTAGACAAAATCTAAATTAGTTATTTTAATTAATATACAAATTACATATGAAGTAATTTTATTTTTAAAAAAATAATTATGAAAATAATTAAATAAGTTGTATTTAAAATAAAAGTTAATATAATCTTATTTATGTAATCTCAAACATGATACATAAGTAAATTACTAGTTACTTGCAATAATCTAAGTATGTAACTAAATATTTGTAATGAATTCAATCTAATATAAAAATATAAAATTTTATAATAATAATTTATAAATATTAATTAGGGAAAAGACTACAGTACATTCACAATACCATACCCATGTATGGTAATCCAATCATAGTTTGACACCTCACCCATATTAATAAATTAGAATCTTTTTAAATAATTTTATTGGTCAATAGAAGTGGAGGTATCATACATTGAATGTACTGTAGAAGTTCCCATTAATTAGACACATGTACAGTGTGACAAGAGTTAAGAGTATTACATCTTTTGAATTTTTCAAAGTACGTAACTAATAACTATTAACAAATTTAATATAAATATTAAAATATAATATGATTTAATAATAATAAATAGAGATTAATCACGGGTTGCGAATGTGATATCTTTTGGATATTTTTAAATATGTAAATAATATTATTAACAAACATAATTTACATTAAAATATAAAATTATTTAATAATTATAATAATTAATAAATAGATTAAACATGTATAAGACATGGGTTGAGGCGGAACTGATCCCCTACCCGTGACGGACAGAAGATATAATGTCAATAAGTATTATTCCACTAAATCCACCCCCTACATTTGTACTAACCTACTCCATATATCCAATTATCTATTGCTATGTATGCAGATTGACATTATAAAAAATGTCTATTTTCTAGATTTAAAATTATGTAATCGTTAAAAACATTTTTTATATTTATCTTTTGATAAATTCCGTATATAAACAACAAGTATATAGTGATTAGAGAATATTTTATTTTTTAACTTTTTATTTTTGAATTTAAGATATATATAATTATCATATATATTTTATGTATTTATCTTTTAATAAATCCCATACGAAACATGAGAACCATGTGTGTATTTATATAATTTCTACATCACTTGCCTCATTGATATATGTATTTATCGTACAAACTCCCCCAATTTAGAGGTGCATTTTTTGTAAAGCATAAGCAAATAGCCTAAACCTTAGGGGTAGCTTTATAATAATTAATCAAAGATTTTCACCACTATATAACCCAGTCGCTGGTACAACTAAAAGTCAAATTAAAAATTCTGAAATTTCGGGTCAAAACTTTAGAAACAAAAAAGTGTCTTGATAGTCATAGAACCCAACAACAACAACTACTAATAAAATTTCAGTTTTCGTCATTCTTAATCTAAGACAGAGGTTGACTATTGGTTGACAAGGAGATTAATAAGACATCACATATAAATGCTAAAATAAAATCCTTTTTATTATCCATCGAATATATAAATAAATAAAAATAAAAGGAAAAGCCCCGAACATACATGGTGTCGTTGTCACAGTGGCACACAATAACTGCTCACCACTTCGGCGGACGCCAAATCCCCAATTCCATTACAACTTTGTAAAACCTCTTTCGATTCCGTCGATAAATTGTGTCTCCACTGTTCACTGTCCCATTCTCCCACGTACTTTCCCTCTCTCTTATTCTCTCTCTCACACACACACTCACTCACAAGCACAGCTGAGTACAAGAGCGAGCTGAAGCATTAGGTTAGCTATTTTTTATTTTAATTTATTTTTTAATTGTGAAAATGCACCTTCTTTTTTGGGTATTATCGTAGCTTTAAATTTCTGTAATTTGGTGGATGCGATTTTATTTGGGGKCTGRTCGTATCATTTATTTTGTGTATTATATATTTTTTATTGTGTGTGTGTGTGTGTGTGATAATTGTTCTAATATGTAGATTATCATTGTTCTAATGTGTAGATATTACGCATGCCAAATGGACAATTGGAACTAATTAAATTATTATTCATCATCACATGAGGGAAATTATTGAAAATTACTAGCGTGCGACAAATTGGGGACTTTTTTCTGCCAGAAATTATTGCATTTCGGTCGAATTAGGATGTAATCTTGTGCTGAATGTTTGTCTAAATGATTAATATTGTAAAAGAAAGCTTGCCAATTGAGTTTGTTTGGGGAATTTAAGTTTTATATGTATTTTTTTGCATTGATTTGTGTTGGAGTTTCTTAAATAGAAGATTTTGTTGTATTGGTAAATCTTAAATAGAATACATCCTCTATTATTAAAAATATTTATCAGGTCATGGAGAATGGGCCTCCAACGATTGGGTTTGAAGATGGGACAATCGATGTTGAGCGTTTGCTTGTAGAACCCAAAGACGGGCATCGTGATGTCTCAATGATCGATAGTGTCATGTGTTTTAACGACAAGATCCCACACAATGCTATGGACATGGATCATCTTTCTCGCAGTTGTGGTAAATGTGTCATAGTGCCACAATTTTGATAAAATTATTAACTGGGCAATTAATTATTTTTGTGAGTTTTAAAGAAAATTCGAAAAGTTGACATTTTTCCGGTATGTCACGTACGGGGTCTATTTATTTAGCACATAAATCGTGTTACGAGTTTCCTATTGTTTTTCATTAATTGTTGGCATATATTTTTGCAGGCGTCACAAATACTGGCTTTGCACGGGGAAGTGAAGATATTCTCAATCGGGATGTATGTGATAATATTTTGCTTAATTATTGATGCTACTTTATTTATTTATTTTATACTTTTTTCGTAGGTTCTTGATTCAGTAAGTAACGAAGTTGAAGTCGGATATTATCGATTGCAAAATGATTTCTGTAGCATGGGTGAAGAGTATCTTCTAGGTTATACGGATATCGGATTTTCTGAAAACATAACTTCAGTTTCAGACTGCTCGGTTCTAGCGTCCAGTGCTCGTATCGGCTCACCTTGGAAAACGGACCTATTTCAAATAATGGAAATCCCAGAAACACTGGCCGAGTCGAAGCCTCTAAAATCGTCCATATCGTGTAATCTACAAGATATCGGCAAGTTTCACGATATCTCAAGCTGCAATTTTCAAGATATATTGTCCGACGGTAACGACACGTCGGTCGAGATTTTTTCCGATCCAAAGAACGAAAAAAATGATGAGGTTGGCCCGACGGGCCAAAACGGTGAGGCCCGTGGAGAAAACTGCGGCGGTGGTGCTCTTCCTGTGCAAAAGAGATCGCGTAAGCCCACACAGAGGTATATTGATGAGCTTACGGATCCGATTTTGAGATATACTAAAAAAAGGCGCGGGGAGGTTTCGACTTCTTCTTCGAGCGTCAAGGATAAGTTTGTAGGAGTTAAGGATCATAAGAAGTGTCGAATGGGATCGAAAGCGATTGGGTTACCTGCTGAAGAGTCGTCTGTGGTGGCTATTCAAGTGCCCTTCGGTTCTTTAGTGCATAAAGAATGTCCGAAGAGCATTGCTTATGATATGGTAAGCTTTAGAGCAAGATATAATTCTATTTAGGGATAATTACAAAATTTACTGTGAGGTTTGTGGTAAGTTTGAAAATTACAAAAACCACCCTTGAGGTTTGCTTCTGCTTGCATTTTGCCCTGTCTGTTAGTTGACCAAACAGAATTTGCTAGTGTCGTTAGTTTATTACAATTACACCCTTTCAGATTTTGGAATATTACAAATAGTTCCAACTTTTCGTCTTGCATTTTACATTTAAATCCCTCAATTTTTTAAATATTACCAATAGACAGATGAAATTTGCCAGCGTTAGTTGACCTATAGGAATTTGCTAATGCCGTCAAGTATATTTAAAATTACACCCCTCAACTTTTCGAAATATTTCAAATACCCAACTTTTCGTCTTGCATTTCACATTTAAATCCCTCAATTTTTCTGAATATTACCAATAGACAAACGGAAGGTTGGGACCATTTGTAATATTTTAAAAAAATTAAAGGGTGTAATTGTAAAATATTTTAAACTAATGTTTGTGCCAAAATGTAAACGAAATCAAACCTCAAGGGTGGTTTTTGTAATTTCAAAGTTAGCTGATTTTTTAAAAGATTTGTATGTGTGTGTAAATACCTCAAACCTCAAGAGTACTAACTTGTTACTCTCCTTGATTTCCAGTTTTCTGTGACTAACTTTTCCTCTTTCTTCTGTTTTTTATTTTTCTTTTGATATTTTAAAATTTGTGTCTAATTAATTGGTATAGTATAGTACCTGCTGTTAGTTCCTAACTGTAAATGAAACTTTTTTTTTTTAATAATTTATACAAGGGCAAGGGATTAATACTTCATTTTCCAGTGTGAAAGAGAGAAAAAAAAAGGCTAAAGAGAATGGAAATCTAACTTAATTTTTTTCATCATTGTTTGTATTATATTCATTTTCTTATTGTTTCAATATTTGTTTGCATAAGCACACAGATTCTAAATATTATGTTGTGTTTATTCCAGAATAAGGAACCCGGTACATCAAATAAACAGGCGTGCAGTTCAGACAGAGGAAACCCGACCATTAACTCAAAAGATAACCGTGTCACTCCAGATAATCAAAAGAGAAAAGACGAATGTACCCCAGCCCCTCATCTAAAGAAACGGGATCATAGTGCCACATCATCAAGTCCGAAGAAACGGGATGATATCTTCTCTACTCCTCATTTCAAGAAGAAACGGGACGATCGTCACACAGCCCCGAGTTCAAAGAAACGGTACGATGAATGTGTCGTTGCTGCGAGTCCGAAGAAACGGGACGACAGTCCGAAAACGATACGTCAGAAGAAACGAGATGACGATCCGACCGAAGAGAGCTCCGATGAAATCAGCGGTCGGCGAAAGCATCATAGATTATGGACTATTGCAGAAGTTAAAAAATTAATAGACGGCGTCTCGGAATATGGTGTTGGGAGATGGAGTCGAATAAAGAAGCTTTCCTTTTCTGCATCTGCCCATCGAACCTCTGTTGATCTCAAGGTGATTTTTTTTTGGGTGATGCACTTTTTGGGTATTTTTCATGGTATGTTGTTGTTGATCCCGATTTTAACGCAGGACAAATGGCGAAATCTTTTGAAAGCAAGCCGTATGCAACTAGGTGGTCAACAGGTTGCTTTCCATTATTACTAAGATTATTTCGTATTACATTTTAGAATAACTATAAGTATTACTCTTGAGGCAGGGTTGTCAATCAGGTCGTGTTTTGGGTTTGCGAGCCGTGTTTTGACACGGGCGTTACATGTTTGACATGAATCCGAACATGACCGTTGATTTATCCATGTCAGTTAATGTAATAGACACGGGTAACTCGAACACGACTCGAAATAGCTATATAATTTATAAAGTGTAAAAAGTCATTTGGTATTATCCCACCTATATACTAAACGAAAAGATTTCTATCCTAGGGACACCTAGGAAGCTTTGGGATTACGTGTAATTTTCTGATGGTTCAGACGCTTGGCGAAATTTGGTGGTTCGCAGTCTTACCAAAATTAATACTAATTGTAAGAGTATATGAATTCTAATTTAGAAACAAATATTATAATATATTAGAAGTTCTAAATTTTTAGGAATTATATATTTTTAGAAATAATTATTAAATTACACATTTATTATTATATAAACTTCCATAATTTTAGGAATTATTACGTACATACTTATTATAATATATTAGAAGTTCCATATTTAGAAATTGTTACTTATTACAACAAATTATTATAATATATTAATAATATTCTATATAGGTAAATTAAAAGTTATTTACAATAATATAAATATTTAACTAAATATTAGTAATGAATTCAATTTAAACATAAAAGTATAATATTATATAATAATAATTATCAATTATTTAATATTGATTATATGCGACACGGATTTAGAGTGTGTCATCTTTTGAATTTTTTAAAGTACGAAACTAATAATTATTAATAATTTTGATCTAAATATTAAAATAATTTAATAATAATTAATTAATAGGGATTAGTCACGAGTTTAGAATGTGACATCTTTTAATTTTTTTTAATTATGTAAATCAAGTTATTAACGAATTTAGAAATATTAAAATAAAAAATTATTTAATAATTATAATAATTAGTAAATATATTAGTAATGTACGAGGCCTGATTAGAATACACCCTTTGATAGTTTTTTTTTAATTTTAAATTTAAAACTTTGTAATTATCAAAAATATTTTTATATTTATTTTTTATATAATTCCCGTGAAATACACGGGTGTTAAACTAGTAAATTATAAATGTATCTATTTTTTACATTCACGGGTGTTAAACTAGTAAATTATAAATGTATCTATTTTTTTCATAATGTAAAAATACATTGTAAGATGTAAATATATTCCAATTGCCTAAGATGTAAATATATTATATATGTATGTATTAATTTCTGAATTATTAAATGGGTTCATTGGGTCGATCTGATGTGATTATTTTTCGTGTTCGACCTGATTTTGACCCGACCCACGAAGGGGTGTACCTGTACCTTCTAAAATTGCGTTAGATTCGTGTCGGGTTATCGTGTCGTGTCGGGAATCGTCACCCCTACCTTGAGGTTTAACCTAATAACAAATAATAATAATAATAATAATAATAATAATAATAATAATAAAACCATTTATCAGAATTACAACTATGACATGTTTGTATTATATAAATTGCACTTATTGAGATAAGGTAATTTGTGAATTAAATAAAAACCTCTAGGGGAGTTTTGTAATTTCAAAAGAAAAACATTTTCTTTTTTGGTAATTAGGCTAAATATCAAAGATGGTTTTTATAATCATCCCTATCATATTTCCACTTTTTCTGCCTGCATGTGAAACCTTAAGTGCATGTCTGGCATCATTTCCTGAATTGTTTGTTCTCAATATCCAAATTTTTTGACACAGGGAGAGAACAAGCGTAATCTGGCATGGCGTCCTCTGCCAAAATCCATCCTGCGCCGCGTGTGTGAGCTGGCGAATATGCATCCTTATCCCAAAGGTAGGAAACAACAACACAACAACAACAACAACAACAACAAGAGTGCACATATCCGTCACGATTCTCCGGATAGAAGTACGGATATTACGTTGAGTGACTATAGAAGAATCTTACGAAGTATTAATGGGAATTGATTCTTCTTCTGTTAGCATAGCACGGCTTAGGCGAATTTTACACGTTTTTATAACTTAAAAACTTACCGCGCGTGAAATCCTGCATGTCGGGAGCCCGAGGGTTTTTGAGACATTTTGGACTGATTTTGGACTGTGAATGCATGGTGTTATGAATCTATAATCTTCTGCAATAAATTTATGTCTTAAATGCTAATATTTTCGACTTCTAGGGAGAGAAAAATTGAAAAAACATGGATTAAATAGGTGACTTGTTACTGTTATTTGTTTGATTTTATTTAAATTTGTAATTTTAAGGTATGGGGTCACCAATAAGCCAATAACTAGACAAGGATTAGTGGGTTCTGGTGATTTTATGTGGAAAAGAAAGATTTCTTTTGTCCAAAATTGCTGCCTAAATAGGAAAACTCCACTTTGTAAATGGGATTATGGATCACCAAGTCAACGTGATGTCTTAATTGTGGATTTACTGTTTTAGGCTCCTTTTAATATTATGGGACTCAATTGTAGTGGAAAATCAGGATGGGAGCAGGCTCTTTTTAACCACACTATTCCACGACTCAATTAAAATAATAGGTCCACCTTTTCATTTGGTTAATATTTTTAATTGGGTTTGAAAAACAAAAATTATAGGAAAACTCGGCAACCCCTAACAAAAGTAATTTGAAAAATGCCACTATACACTGCAAAAAGACCGAAAAGCTCATCAATTATTTGAAATGTATATTTCTCCATCCTCAATACGTTGCAATTCACACTTCTTCATACACAAGCGTGTCACCATTTTTGAAGTCGGCTTTCTTTCTCTCTCATGAACCCACAATTTCCGGCGTGTACATGCGGCCAGGCGGACGGTTTAGGCACAAAGCAACGGACGTTCACTGTAGAAGGCGTACCGTAAACCTAGAAAATTGCATACGGCGTCGATGGTTGGGCAGATATCGTACCTATCTGCAATTACTGTGGAGACGACGGTTTAGGGTTGTCATGTACATTTTCCGGCAAGAAGTCTTCAATTTCCAACCGCCCCGAATTTCTTTTGACAATTCTTTTTCCGCCGACTTCATTGTCGACTATGTCCCCGATTGTTTTCCCGCCAACTATCGCCGACTGTGATGAATTACTTTCCTTTTTTAGAAAAAACGATGCGATTGTGAAGCTTTTATTTGTTTGAAGTCTACTTTATTGTATGTTTTTTTGCCTACCATGTCGTGCATTTTTGCCGACTACATATTTGATTATCTATTGTTGCATGCATACAAAATAGATAATGACCCTTGTGGATGTAGACAAGCACTTTAAACCCAAGCTTTCTGGCCGCTCATTGTATAACAAAATTATAGATAAAATAAAATCCACTTTGAAGGGAAATACCTTGAAAATGTTCAAGGACTCGTGCTTCGAACATTTCATCGACGTGATGCCACTGAAGTTCCAAGGGCAATTATATTTGCAACTATTGTTTCGACAACCTAAGGCGCCATAAAAAGAATCCATTGTTTTCCACATAAACAATGAAGAATGTGTGTTTGGACTCGATGAGTTTGCATTGATCACTGGCATGCAGTTCAGTCCCAAGCTACCGGAACCATCCAGTTCTAATTTGTGTAGTACTATTTTTCCATCAATGAAATCAATAAACTTTAAGGAAATTTAGCAAGCCTTTCATGATTCAGCCGAGAAGAATAAAGGGTATGACGATGAAGTATTAAAGTTAGCATTGCTGTACTTCTTGTATGGGGTGTTGATCGTGAGGAGCCCCAAGAAAGGTGTTGACCAGAAGTACATACATTTGGCTGACAACTTGGAGGATTTTAATGCATATCCTGGGGGCGTGTTTCGTTTGAGGTTTGTGTAGACGAAGTGCGTGGGTGCATGGATGGTAGAGTCGATAATCTCTTGGCATCAAAAAAGGCGATGACCTTGAAGATAAGTTTGATGTGAATGGCTTTTCCCAAGTTTTGCTTGTGTGGGCATACAAAGTTTGCCCAACTCTTGGCATCAAAACTGCCTCACTTATTGCTCTGGAAGTCTGACAAATATCCAACCTTTGGAGATTTGACAAAAAATATTTTTCTAAACATATTACCTATGGATTGTTGCCCAATCGAGTAAGATTGTTGATATGCTTAGTTTTATGTTATCAAATATTTTTTTTCCTATCTAAGTTACAGAATTTTGATCGAGCAGATGAATATATCGAGAATTTGAGACCTTCTAATGCAATTCATTGGGTCGAATTGTGCAAACAACCCATACTATTCGAATCGCCGTCGGAGAGGAAGAGGAGGAACCTGTTATGCCTTTGAAGAAATACAAATCTGACCATGTCGAACGAAAAGTTGCAGATGAAGAACGGGCTAGAAAAAGGCACGATATGAAAGAAAAACGAACTAGAATAAGCATGATTTGGAGGCATCGAAAAGTTGGAAAAAAGATGTAAGTGAATAATAATAAAATATCAATTCTCTCTGTATGTGCGTTTGTGTTTTGTCATATATATATATATATATAATATATATATTATATATATAATATAGGTATATTATATTATTATATTATATAATTATATATATATATATATTATATATATATGTTATTTTGCATGTAATTGTGGTATTTTTCTCGTGCTTTTAGTTAGGGTTTAGTGTCGTTTTTTAGTAATTTTGAGTCGAGTCTCGTTAGGGTTTTAGGTTGTTTTCTTGTTTTAATGTTTTGAACCTTATGTATCCGATATTGGTGATGTTGATTCTTGGACTTTTAACTTCAAAACTCTTATTTCGTAGGAGGTTTAATGAATTTGATTCGCGCCAAGACGTGTCGGCATGCGCCTAGGTTCGAGCCAAGGCATTGAGGCCCAATGTCCGTGCCAAAACGAGAAAACCAAGCCGAATCGACTGCCAAATCAACTATAGATGGCCAAATCGACTGAACAACAGAGGCTGACCCATTTCAACAGAGAAGCAGTCGATCAACTGCAAACAGGTCGATCGACTGCCAACCAGTCGATCGATTTCTCGACAGAGCTGAAGCAACCCAAATCGACTGCTCAACAGAGGCTGGACATTGGAGCAGCAGGGCAGTCGATCGACCGCTTCGCGGAGATTTTTGGCATTTTAACAATTTTGCCCCTACAAACAACTATATAAACCCCACATCTTACCCCAAAGAAGGAATCCACTCTCCTCCCAACTCTTGCATGGGCTTGGGATTTATTTTCTCTCCCTAGTTTTTAGATTTAATTTCTCTCTAGATTTTAGATTTAATTTCAAGCTTTTTCCTTGGGTTTGTAAGCTCAAGAAGAATTCAAGTCATCACTTGAGTTTTATTTGCTTTGTAATTTCATTCAAGTTTTTGGATTTTCTTTCTTAATTCAAGTAAGTTTTTCATTATTTTCTTCTTTGTTCTTCAATTTCAAGTTTGTTCCTAAGTTTATGCATTTTGCCTTAACTCTTAGATTTATTGTTAGATTTGTGATTTGGTTTATGGAATCTAGGTGAGTGACACACTTTGATCATAGATCGGGTCCTTGATCATTTTTATTTTAAGTATTTCATATGCTTTATTTTGGTTTTTATCTTCATGCATGATTTTATGTTGAATCCTAAATCCACTCTTCGTTTCTAGTTATTTTTTGAAAAGTTTTTAACTTTCACGTCAATTTATATTTCTCTTTCCATTGGTGCTTTCGATTTTTGTTGATTTGTATTATTTAAGTTTTTATGATCATTGTACCTTAGGTTGTTTTAGTTGTACTTTGTTGTTTCCTTGATTTTTATTGCTTATTTTCATTATTGCTTGCAATTTCAATAGAGCCGAGGCATACGAAATACTTGAATTTACTTTCATTTTACTTCCTTTACTTGCTTTAATTTTTTTTATTTTCATTTTCTCTTAATTCCAACAAGCTAAAAACATATAGGTATCTATAATCAATCGAATTCCGATAATATCGAGTCATGAATCCTATACACCACTAAAACTCTACAAACATATGTGCATGTGTGTGTGTGTGTTTTCGGATAATTGAGGACTTGAGATGAGACATTTTAAAGTTGGGGGGATAGATTAGATAAGATTGAAAGGGAGCTTAGAGATTCAAAATCTAAGTCAGAGAAGAATGAGGAGAATGTTTTGGACGAGTCGGACAAGGATGAGAGGATGAGTCGGCCAATTCCAGAAATATGAGAAGATAGTCGGGGCAGAGAAAGATGATGAGACGATAGTCGTAGAGGCAGAGCAGTTAACCAGAGCGGATGAGAAGGTAACCGACCATGGGGCTGAACCTCCCACCAATCATGGTGACAACCATCTCGCTGACTCACCCTCCGACCATGGAGCCGACCCTCCCGTCAATCATGGTGCCAATCATGTCACCTACGCTCTCACCTACCCTTTTACCAACCCATCCGACAACCATGTAGCCGATTGTGTTGACCTCGTCGACCAAGATCCGACCACTCGAAAGTGGATAAGTCTGTGAAGGCTGGGAAAAATTAGAGAAAGGAAATCCTGCGTAGGAGTTTGTCAAAGTGGAAGAAAAATAAAATCGAGCATTTCTCGGAGCCCTACACGGATCTCGATCATCATATTGATAAAATAAAGAGGAGGAAGGTTGATAGCGACCCCAATCCTATCATCGTTATACTTAGGCCGGTTTGTAGATCATTGTATAATCCTATGGGTGATTACCCTCAAAAATACATGTTATATTCTTACTGTTGGTGGTCTGCGAGAAGGTGCGAAAAGGAAGGGTACGTAATCTTGGAATCACACATCATATTTTGTTAAGTATCTTGAGAATTTTCTTATTATGTAATTATTTAACTTTTATGAAAAAATAAGAGGTTGATGTCGCTGTCTGTGGATGTGTATTGGAGGGTGGATGAGAGGTTCTTTGACAAGTTTGTCCCATCTGACACATGGCTAGGAGATGAAGTTATCTTTCTATTATTATCATTTTTATATTAATAGTTTGTAAATTCCTACTTAATGATCTAACAATTACTTATAACAAATGCAACAAATGGATGCTTTGACACATTTATTGCTTCTCAAGAGAAATTTAGCCCCACAAATATTTTTACCACTTTGGACATGCGCATATAATTTACTCTGGGTAAGCATTCTTTATTCTTATCATACATAACTTAATTGTTAACTTCTTTGATTTTGAACTATATTATATTGACCTTAATTGTTTTTCTTTGATTTCCACAGCAAAAAATAAATTATGTGGGAATTTCATTGGACAATATAGATTGTGAGGCAGAGAAGCTAGCAAAGATTGGGAAAACTTTGATGGGTTACCCTTCGGGTTGATACCCCCGTATTTTTGGTGTAGGCATTCGATGGGCAAAATATGACAAAGTTTATGGCGCCACTAATTTGAACAACAATCACCAGGCACGAGCTGGATTTGAACTATCAAATGGTGGAGGTATATGATTCTCTAGTATCGTCAGCCTAGTCGAGGGAGAGAAGGCATCTGCTTTTTGCCTGATTATGTTTAATGGTTCCTAAGCTATGTGAGAGGGAAACTTTATGGCATTTTCGATCAGGATTCTCGTATATCAAAGCAGACTAGAGCTTGGAGATTGTTCCACAATAAATGAACGGTGAAAACTGCAGCATGATGGTCGTACATCTCATGGAAACATTTGCAAGTGCAGGTGATATTTTCCATGTTAACCCTGTCGTTTGTGCACATTTTAGGATGATATATGCGACAAAATTATTCCATCGAGACAATATTAGTTTAAGATGATGATGATATTTAGTTAGTTAGTTATTTTCTAATGCCCCATATCTCAATACTAAGTGAGTTTTATTTATTACTTTTTGACAGTATAGTCAGCTACAATACACAAATGTATAGTTGGGAGTATAGTTAGCTTTGATTTCACGTCATAGCATCTATACCCAGACTAGATGGGAACTTTTCTCGAAATCGCCAGCAGACATATAAAATAGACCTACTTAAAATACACAAAGTCATCTATAAAGTCAGCAGTATAGTATAGTCGGCAGTAGACATATAAGACAGACCAACTTACAATACACAAATATATAGTCAGTCACAAAGTTGGCAGTATAGTCAGCAATAGACATAGGAAACAGACATACTTACAATATACATATATATAGTCGGCTATAGAGTCGATCATCTAATATAGTCGGTATCAGACATATAAGCTAAACCTACTTACAATACGTAAATATATAGTCGGCAGTATAGTATAGTCGGCAGCATACATATAAGATAGACATAAATTAGAATACACGGTGAAGAAAATAAAATAACGACAGTGGGAACTCATTAAAACTAAAACGAACCCTTTCCATACATTTTACAAGCACCAACACACGTAATTAAACATAAAACCTACTACATTTAAACATCAAATTGTAATCAGTCTATCACGATTGGGACATCATCCCCACCATACCCATCATTCCCATTGTCACCGTCAACCTCAATGTTTTCACTACTATCCTAGTAAGGGTCAGGCTCGTCATCAATAAAGTTATCCCGGTCCAAGTCGGAGTCATCGATGATCAATAGATTATCCCAATTTGCACCCGAGGTTTCATCAAGTTCGTCATTATCATCACCAAAGTTGATTTCACCAGCACGAATATGCCATAGAAGTTATAGAACATTGTGAAACTCCCCCAACTAGATTCCACTTACCTGTGTGTTTATTAACGATATGGAGATTTAGAAGAGTTTCGTGCATTTTTTGGGTCCAGTCACCCTCACCTACATTATAGTAACCGTGATCGATTATACGAATTGGAGGTATCTCATGTGCATTAGCCATTAACTTGTTTTTATTTGGAAGAAAAACGAGTATTGGAAAAGGAGTTGTTGATGATTTCTCAAGTATGTTTAAGTACATATTTATAAGGAGAGTGTACACATTGACACATGTTTAGAAGAATTGACTCATTCCAGCCCACCATCCTACCTACCTTTGCAAATTTTTATTTTTTCACTTTTCATTTTTCATCTTTCACCTATGACAATACCACTTTTGATGTGGCTCGTCTATTATAATGAGTTTTCTAGTTAATTTTACTATTCACATTGCATTGGTACAACTGAAATTACTTTTTACATGAAAATACAAGTTGGACCGCACCGACGACCGCCACGCCTACCCTTACCTCAACCCTTACATGTTAGGACAGTACCTTTGACATTTTCCACTATATCACTTCACAACTTTTCAGTTTCTCACTTTATACTTTTCAGCTTTCACTTTTCACTTTTCACTTTTTTCATATGTCTTGTCTAGTCAAATTATTGCAACGAGTTGTCATACTAACTTTGTAAGAATTAAAATTTTGAAATTACTTTAAATAATTATGGAAAACATTCTTGATAAGAAAAAATCCATAATGGCGTGTCACAATTACCACAATTCACGAAGACCAAATAAAACATCCCACCAAGTACTAACAACGACACAAGAAAAATACACCACACAATACGAAACACATATGTGACCATGGGCATTCATGTATCAATTGACTAAACTAGATTCAGAATCTCCGTTATCCGAGGAATATGGCGGACCCAATCCACTAGCTACATTTGGAACACCTACATGATCAACTGAATTATCACCGTTCACATTCTGAACCCATTCCTCTTCCTCGTCTAACATGAGGTACTCAATGATTATAGGACCATCCCACTCACGACCCGGATCATCTCCAAAGTCAATGGCAACTGCATTTTTCTCCACATAAACGTTGTAACATCTGTGAAATTATGGGGACCCATTTGTATAGAAATAGCACTGGATGTTTGTCTCCTAATCGTATTTTTAATTATCAATAATTTGTATGAAAATAGAGCTAGACCCAACTATATGTGATTACATATAGTTAAACACACACACACACTCATATATCTATCTATCTATCTATCTATCTATCTATCTATCTATCTATCTATCTATCTATCTCTCTCTCTCTCTCTCTCTATATATATATATATATATATATATATATATATTATATATATATTTATATTGTGCGTGTAATAAGAATGAAGATACCTCACACATGAAGTCCACGTGAACCTAACAAATTGGTTGAATTTATTACGGTGATTGCCCACTCGATCATGCACCTTCTCAACGAGAAACGGTTTGCTTGTTGTCGCTGATATATCATCTGCTAATAGAGGAAAGATTCCATTAAACACGTAGGAAATGTCAAGCTGGCGCTCAGACTCGCAGAACAGATCATGACATGGCTGCTCGTCCTCTTATGTCCAGTTTGGACTACGCCGCATGTGGAGTGCACATTGTTTCCTTGTACGCACCATCTTCCGTAGCCTGCGTTAATGTAAACACATATTATTATGTTTCATAATGGAAAACAAAGTAATGACTAGCAAATTATAGAACCCATGATATTTTCAAATGAAAATATGTCTTCGTGCAGAGATGATACTATCTTCTGTTATGAATGAATAGGATTATAAAGCAATAAACAAAAAGCGTAAAAAAGACACAGATTTACGTGGTTCACCAAATTGGCTACGTCCATGAGCAGAGAGAAGAACAGATTTTATTAAATGATAGGGTTACAGATTTCTGATCTCAAAGGCCATATATATAGTATTGAGAGAATACACCAAATTGGGCTTAAGGCCCAAAACTGCATACCGTACAACACGCCGAAGCGAGAGATTCAAGGCATATCAACAAATATCCACCTTGAATTGAATCTTCCTTTGCAGATGCATCATTACAATGCCAGATGAACATACTACTTCTTTCTGCCTCAGATTTGCCCTCTTTAGGCAACTAACAACTTGTGACGTTTAACTAGTCCAAACAATGTCGAAACTTGCTATGTGGGACCGGCTTGGTGAACATGTCAGCAGGATTATTAGCAGTACCTACTTTCATCACCTTGATTCTGTGCTCATTCCTCAGAATCACATCAATATGTTTGGTCCTCTCAAGATGGACCTGATCCTTGGCCAAACAGATTGCACCCAGACTGTCATAAAACACAATAACTTGATCATGATGTAGACCAAGATCACCTACAATCCCTTTCAACTAAATTCCCTCTTTAGCAGCTTCTGTTAGTGCCATATATTCTGCTTCAGTTGTAGAAAGAGTAACTGTAGCCTGTAGAGTTGCCTTCCAAGTAACAACAAAACCACCAAGAGTGAAGACATAACCAGTCATAGATCTTCTACTATCAACATCTCCAACATAGTCAGAGTCAGAGTAACTAGTCACAAAACCATGAGCATCACCTCCATACAAGAGACCAACATCAGACGTACCTATAAGATAACAAAAAATCCTCTTCACAGCTTGCCAATGCTCCTTTTCAGGTAGTCCCATGAACCTGCTGACAACACTCATAGCATGTGCAAGATCGGGTCTAGTGCAGACCATATCATACATCAAACTCCCTACTGCATTAGAATATGGGACTCGAGACATGTATTCCTGCTCAGCTACAGACTTCGGTGTATAATAAGCGGATAAATGAATATTTGTAGCACTTGGGGTATCAATAGGCTTGGCGGTAGACATGACAAATCTAGAAAAGATCTTCTCAATGTAACTCTTCTGTGACACGAAGAGCTTCTTCTTTTCTCTTTCCCTATATATCTCCATGCCCAGAATTTTCTTGGCAGCACCCAGATCCTTCATATCGAACTCAGCACTGAGCAGGTCCTTCAGCTTCTGAATATCAGACTTGGACTTTGCAGCTATGAGCATATCATCTACATACAGAATGAGATAGATCATGGAATCATCATCTGCTTTGTTGTGATACACACAACAATCATGTGGACTCCTGTTGTATCGCAACTGGATCATGTAACTGTCAAACCTCTTATACCACTGCCTTGGAGACTGCTTTAACCCATATAAGGACCTCTTCAACTTCCAAACATAATCTTCCTTCCCCGGAACCTGGAAACCCTCTGGTTGAGTCATGTAGATATCGTCTTCGAGCATTCCATGTAGAAAAGCTGTCTTCACATCCAGTTGCTCCAGTTCTAAATCCTGTTGTGCAACCATTGCTAGTAATACTCTAATGGAAGTGTGTCTGACCACTGGTGAGAATATCTCATTATAGTCAACCCCCTCCTTCTGTGTGAACCCTCTTGCAACTAGTCGAGCCTTGTATCTCACACCCTCACCAGATGTGGTTTCTTCCTTCTTCTTGATTATCCATTTGCAAGTGACAATCTTCCTCCCCTTTGGCCGTTTGACCATCTCCCAAGTCAGATTCTTGTCAAGTGATTCCATCTCTTCTCTCATTGTAGTGAGACATTGAGCCGACTCATTACCTGAAACAGCATCTCTGTATGTGAATGGTTCACCTACAGACGGTTCTTCTACTTCCACCTCATCAGCGACTTGTAATGCATAAGTCACCATATCCTCAAAATCGTACCGCACATGAGGTTTCACGCCTGTTCTCCTAGCTCTATCAATAGCTATGATTGTCTGGCGAGCTTCTGGATGAACATCTGAACTTGTACTTTCAGTAGTAGTATGTTGATCTTCTCCACCTTGGAGTTGTGATTTACTCTCATCGAGAGTGACTTGCAGCTCCACCTGTTTATCAACACTACTTCAATTTTCTGCACCAATGGTCTTCATAGTGGGGTTAAGCATAGAATTCTCATCCAAAATCACGTTCCTACTGAATATAACTCAATTTTCTGAAGGTGACCAGATTCTATATCCCTTAACTCCATCCCCGAAACCAACAAATATACCCTTCTTAGATCTTGGTTCTAATTTACCCTCACTAACATGATAGTAAACAGTACACCCAAAAACCTTCAACAATGAATAATTTGCAGGTTTATTAGACCATACCTCGTAAGGTGTCTTGCAATCAATGCTAGTGTGAGGACCATGGTTGATCAGATAGCACGCCGTGTTAGCCAAAACAGCATTTGAGAGCATGCATCTCACTCTTTCCAGCAATGTCTAATTCATGCGCTCTGCCACACCATTCTGCTGCGGTGTGTGTCGAATGGTGTGGTGTCGAGCAATCCCTGCATCCTTGCAAAACTCGTTGAAATCAGATGAATAGAATTCCAGGCCATTATCAGTTCGTAGTCACTTGATCTTCTTCCTAGTCTGATTTTCTACCAACGCCTTCCACTGCTTAAATCTCTTGAACGCTTCACTTTTGTTCTTCATCATAATTACCCAAGTCATCCTTGAGTAGTCATCAATCATAGACACAAGATATCTGTGGCCTCCAATAGACTCAACACGTGACGGACCCCAACAATCCATCTGAATGTATTTAAGAGTCCCGTTGGTCTGATTTATGGCCTTCTTTGGGAACATGCTACGATGAAGCTTCCCAAACACACAATGCTCGCAGAATTCATGGACTCTGCACTTTATGCCCAGAAAGAAGATCCCGCTTTGACAAAATCTGCATCCATCTTTCTCCCATATGACCGAGCCTCATATGTCACAGCCTGGTCATATTCGTGGTCTGAACCTCGGATGATGCAACATCAGCATAACCTGTCACAGTGGAACCTTGCAATTAATATAAGGTACCACGTTTCAGGCCTGTTAGGACCACCTTTGAACCCTGACATACATACATAACTACACCTTCACCTTTGGAACTGAAACCTTTGATGTCAAGAAGACTCAATGATATCAGATTCTTCATCATCTTTTAAACATGCCTGACTTCATTCAAGGTGTAGAATACCCCATCATTTGTCTGTATCCTGACTGAGCCAATTCCAACCACTTTGCAGACAACACTGTTTGCCATGAAAATATTTCCTCCATCTATCTGCTCATAAGTTGAGAAGAACTCCCTATTAGAACAAATATGGTACGATGCCCCAGAATCAAGAACCCACACATCATTAAGATGTGATTGTCCAACTGCAACCAAAGCCAGATCTTCTTCAGAATTTGTATCTATTCTGCCACAGCTGCAAAACTACTGACACCCCCTTTCTTCTCCTACTTCCTCTTCTTCTTTAGACAATCATTCTTCCAGTGTCCTGGTTCTTTACAGTAATTACAGATGTGTTCGGGTTTAGGACCTTTTGAACCTTTCTGATTCGGCTTTCTTGTTTTCTTCCCAAATCTCCCTTTTTCTTTACCTATGACAAACAACCCCGATGCCTGATTTTCTATGGCAGATCCAGTTGCCTGTTGATGGTCTTCTCTGCTGTGGAGGGCAAATCGAACATCTTCCAAAGACAGGGTATCTTTCCCAGTAATGAACGTTTCAACAAAATCTCATACGATTCAGGCAAAGATACTAACAAAATTAAAGCATCGTCCTCATCTTCTACTTTAACATCAATATTACGCAAATCTAGTAAAATTTTGTTTAATTTGTCTAGATGATCATGAAGGGAAGTACCTTCCTGCATGCGTAAACGGAACAGACATTGCTTCAAGAGCAACTTGTTGGTTAGAGACTTCATCATGTAGAGACTCTCTAACTTTAACCAGAGAGTAGCGGCAGTTTCCTGATCAGCAACCTCGATGATAACATCGTCAGACAGACATAACATAATAGTCGAATGGGCCTTTTCTTCTCGGGTATTCTACTCTTCTTCATCTACACCCTTAGATTTAGGTTTTCCTGATAGCGGCGCCCACAGAACCTACTGATTTCAGCAGAGATCGCATCTTGATCTCCCACAATCCAAAACTATTTCTTCCGATGAATTTGTCAACCTTTACATTGAAAGCATACATTCTCGGTCGGCAAAAAAGAAGCCCTAACGGTGCGGAAATACCCTGATCGAATCGACCAGGCTCTTGATACCATTTTGCTATGAATGAATAGGATTATAAAGCAATAAACAGAAAGCGTAAAGAAGACACAGATTTAGGTGGTTCCCCAAATTGGCTACGCCCATGGGCAAAGGGAAAAACAAACTTTATTAACTGATTAGGGTTACAGATTTCTGATCTCAAAGACCATATATATAGTATTGAGAGAATACACCAAATTGGGCTTAAGGCCCAAAACTGCATACCGTTTGGGCCGAGGGCGTCTCCGCCCCCCGGACCTCCAGGCAAGGGGGACTTTGCCCCCCCCCCCCCGACTCGCTGACCGAGCAGCGAGACCCCCGTACAACACGCCGAAGTGATAGATTCAAGACATATCGACATCTTCATATATTCGTTAGCTATATTTATAGAGGGGTTATATGGGATAGATAAGGTCCAACATAAATGTGTTGGTTAGGATGGCATAAATGAGCTATAAGTGTGGAAATAACCAAAATTAATTATCTCCACCAAACTACTTTGGAAGAAGTCACAATTAATGACAACGACTTGTTCCCTCAGCTATTTCCACCAAATTATATTTAATAATATTCCTATTAGAATTTTCTTTTGGCATGCATTTCTTATCACCTAATAGATATTGCCTTAAATAACAATTAAGACTGTCAATTCCGGTGTTCGATTCTTCCACTTGTGGCAAATTATAGATTGCATGTTTCAAATGAGATTTTTGATTCTCATCTTCACATAATCTCGTAATAGATCTTTAAATATCAGAACTCATAGATAAAGATAAATTATATAGATTAAGTAATTCTTGTTCTCAATTATTGACAGGTATGAGTTCAAGCTTCGAAAACATTTTCTACAATGAAAATAAGATGAATTGGACTTTTCCGATGGATATTTTACTTCTTGAATATCTCATGAACCAGTACAACAACAATTGGTTCGTTGGAGAGGATAACAATTCTTATGCTATTATAGCTACACAAGCTACGGTCATTTCACAATTCAGGATAAAACTTACTTACAATGAGGTTAGTACGCATGAAATATTTTAAGAATCGTTACAACTTCTTCGAGCAAGTGATTGATAGACCATGAGTGATGTGGGTTCGTGAATTACAAATTGTGCGGGCACCAAAAGAAATGTGGACTGATTTTGTCAAGGTAAGTTACCTATTTATGTACGAACAATTACAACACAACTTGAATGAATTATATTTGACATCATTCGCAGGTTGATCCTAAATTATCAGTGGCTTACAGTATAAAAGTGGAACCACTATTCTCAAGAGTAATAGAAAGTTTTTTTTTTCCAATGGTCATACTCATTTCTAAGATGGCCCAAGCCTCAATAACCTATGTTTTTGCGACGTTGATTTTGAATGTGTAATTCTCATGTTGTCTTAGTCCAATGAACATGTATTTCTATTATTTAATGTCATGTGTGTAATTTCATTTCATCTTAGTTCAACGAGCGTATATTTTGTCATATATTTTGTTGGCATGTCTTATGGATAGTCGGTAAAAAATATAATGGGCATAATAGTCTACATTATAGTCAGCAGTACAGTTAGTAGTAGACATAGTCAGCAAAATAGTCGGCAGTATGGTTGACATATATATATCAGACACAGACTAGGCTAAAAATTTGGTATTATAATCAACATTAAACATAATTTATAGATGAAGTATAGTCGATAATGAGTTCAACACCATGTTCGTCAAATATATAGCCGATGGTATAGTCAGTTGTATAGTCGGTAGAATGATCGGCAATATATTCGACAGAACAATAATAGTCGATATCAGACATATAGGATAAATATACTTTATTTTCAAAACACAAATATATAGTAAACATTATAGTCGGCTAGAAAGTTGTCATTATAGTCAATAGAAAACATAAATATAGAAAACACAAGATAGTTGGCAGCCATGAAAAACAAAAATGCAAATTATCTAAAAATATATGTGTGTGCTGAATTAAAATAATACGATAAAAATGAAAGTATTATAAAAAAAACAAGAAATAAATAAAACCATTCATCAAAAAAAAATATATAAAAAAATCGTTCATTGGCCTAGTCATCTCGAGCGGCAGGATTTTTACATGTCCTGCGGTTGTGCCCTATCTTCTTACATCTTTTTCATTTTTTTTTCGTTTAATATTTTCTCCTTTCGAAAGATTCCTCGTATATGATATAATATGATCGACTTGCAAACTTCCTCCAGAATATTACAAAAATCCTCATGGCTAACCAGTATTATGAGCTCGGAATAGGCTTGTAGCAAAAAAATTTATGTGTAATACGGAGATGCCATTTTAAAACTTCGATATATTCGTGGCTATGGCATGTGAGCAAGGAAGTTGATCGAGCAGAAATCTCCAACAACTACAACTCCTTCCTCTCAACTTGACAACGATATTCTTCCGACCATCCAACACTTCAAATGAAAAAGTGTGGAGCTGACGAACATCATACTTGCTTGACAACTCATCATGAATCATCACTCTCTATTTATTCTATGTTGTCAGAGGACCATTTATAGCAACAACAATGTCATGTTATTCAAAACCACGTCGATAATTTTGTTACTATAGTGTCTAGGAGTGAAACCAGAGGATACTCTCTCACATCTTTCAATAACGCATTCATGCTCTCGACAATTCTGGTGGTCATGATACTATACCGATGACCAGGAAAGTAACACTAATACATACTTTATAGAACAGACATTCTAGAATAATTACCTTTCAGAACGTATATTTTAATTATCTTCTGATATATTCAATTATTTAGGACGTATATTAAAAATACCTTCTGTCTTTTGTTAAAATAAATTTTGCAGAATGTATTATTCTTTATACGTTCTAGATAGTTATAAGTTTAATTTTAAACTTATGATTTTCGTGTCCACAAATACATAATTCATTCGCCCCCTCGGAATCGCTCTCCTGTCACCCCCACCACTTCGCCGCCACCACCGCCCAAAACCCTCCTGCCACCATCACCTTCATCTCTTCCTCTTGAGTTTTCTTCCCCCAATTATAACAGTCCACAATCTTCATCTTCAGCGGAGTCCGAGATTCACTTGAAACTATCAATTCATCATCTGATTATACAGTAAATTCCTCAATTATATTTTTTTATGTCAATATCAGATTATTGTTTGTGTGTGAGTTTAGAAATTAGTTTCGAAAATAGTGAAATTTGGGTGTTGATGTTTTTTCATTTTTTGGATATTGTATTGGGTTTGATTTTAACGGCGAATTTGTCTTATAGAAATATCTACAAACAGTTGTTGATTTACCTTGAGATGAAAATGAAAAACAATTGATGTGTCTAGTTGAAAACATTATGGTCCAGATTTTAGTTAACCCTCTTTAGGGCTCAGCCACATTTGAATGCTCATTTTAAGTTGTTGTATAATGTCGTTTTCGTTAGGTATCAATGCATGTGGTTAATAGTTCTTATTGTTTCTATTTATGATCAGATTAGTTTTTTTCACTTATTATGCTATTGGTTTCATAACTTTTGGTTACATCATTTACATAATTAATAAATAAAAGTTTGATCGGCCCTATGAGATGGTATAAAAGAATTACAATACATGTATTGTAATTTGGATGTCGTAGAGTAGTTTGCTTCTACAAAATAATCAAATGCGTTTTTTTGGTAAATTTCTATACGTTTAGTTGTTGTTACCGTTCGTAGAATTATATGATTAAATTTGTGGCGTAAGACCATTCGACTTGATTAGTTTGTTTATTTATTTATTTGATAATTTTGAAAATGAAACCTACAATAAAAGATTTTATTAAGTCAAGAACATTGTCGAATAAGATTAGTACTTTGTCATTGTGCTTTAATGTAACTTAGTTCTTTGCATGTGGTTATGTTTTTAGCGTCGAAATTTATTAGAGCCTAAAAATCTCCTAAACTATGAGTTAAAAAAGAAGAATAAATATCCATGTGTAATCTGTTTTGAAGACGAAGCGGTTTGTTTGGCTTTAATTCTTTAGTGTAACTAGTAGTTACTATAGACATTAAGTGCAATTCAGATTCATATGCCTTCTTGGAAATAAGTAAATTAAGAGATTAAATAAAAATGGTATTTACAAAAGATACCCGGAGATTATGGACATGATATTGTAGGATGATATTGTAGGAAAGGTATGTAAAAAAATAAAGTAGGATGATATTGTAAGAAAGGTATGTAAAAAAATAAAGGTAAATACTTGTGTTAGACCAGATTAATGGGTCATGATCCATTAGGTCATCTGACCCGATACTATAATGTATTGGTTTTTGTAATATGATGTATTGATTTTTGTATTGTAAAGTATTATTTTTTCATAAACCTCTGATCCGTGCTATGATGTATTGATTTTTTTTACTGAAATGTATTTATACTATGATGTATTGATTTTTTATTATAATGTATTGGTTTTTGCACTATAATGTATTGATATGAAATTTTCGCCTAACGGATAATCCGTTAGTTCAGCCAAACAAGAATGTTGCCCAAAATGAAAGCAAAATTAACCATCATAATTTGTATTCATTTGTACTCCAAATAAATAAATAAGACCTGACAATTTTTACTTAATATAAAAATAAGAAAGCAAGAAAAAACAAAACAAAAAAAAAAACGGTTGAACCTGTCACAGGTTCACCGGTTCAACGCCCCAGTATCGCCCACCAGACCTGACGGTTAGCCCCACTGTACCGACATTAGAAAAAAAACGGTTGAACCTGTCACAGGTTCACCGGTCCAACGCCCCAGGATCGCCCACCAGACCTGACGGTTAACCTTACTGTACCGACAAAGTCTTTTCTAGCGCGCTTTGTCCTCACTCATGCGCACCCTGAGAGACTTCCCAGGGGGTCACCTATCCCACCTCTACTCCAGACCAAGCACGCTTAACTTTGGAGTTTCGATGAGAGGGCTTCCAGAAAAGAAGATGCATCTTGTTGGTATGAGTTTACCAATCAAATCTATTGAGTTTTCTTAGGTAGTCTCATAATTTGGGGTGTTACAATCTACCCCCCTTAAACTCGCGACGTCCTCGTCGCGATTAAGTCATCTCAGGATCCGTTGCCAGGCGTTGGGATTCTAGAGGTGGCTCCTACGGGCTCAAGAGTTGTAACCGTAGGCTATCCCGATCTTGGGCTCCCTCTACTGAGGGCTTCTCCCTCACGGGCTTTCCAAACGCGTTGCAACCTTGTCCCGCATAGCACTTAGTTCCCAATTTTCCGGCTGGCAAACGACTCTGATACCATTTGTAACGCCCCAGGATCGCCCTCCAGACCTGACGGTTAGCCCCACTGTACCGACAAGAGTCTTTTCTAGCGCGCTTTGTCTTCACTCACGCGCACCCTGAGAGACTTCCCAGGGGGTCACCCATCCCACCTCTACTCCATACCAAGCACGCTTAACTTTGGAGTTTCGATGAGAGGGCTTTCAGAAAAGAAGATGCATCTTGTTGGTATGAGTTTACCAATCAAATCTATTGAGTTTTCCTAGGTAGTCTCATAATTTGGGGTGTTACAACTGGTCCAACCGGTGCATGACCGGTTCAGCCGATTTTCTACCGGTTTTTGAGTCCACCGATTTTCACATGAAAACCAAACCGGTGTGGTAACCGGTTCCCGGTTGAACCGGCCGGTTCGGTCCGGTTTTCAGAACCAACTAGCGCCCTGCTTTTTGCATGATCACCACCGTAGCCCTCATGTATTTCTTTTAACACCTCTTGTGGGGCAATAAGTCGGTCAGACCTAATTTGGGGTAGATCTGATTCGGAAGATATGGAGTAGTACGAAGAGAAACGAGAGCGGCTTTTTGCTTGAGTAAAGATCTGGCCAGACCTGTTGGAAAAATAGGATACCGGGAAAGATGGGAACGGCTCTCCCTTTTTCCTGAGCTGAAGGAGCGCTCTACTAGAAAAGAAAGGAGGAAGACCTGTTTTCCTGACTCTCGACAAGGAAACAAGCGGGACCACTTGTCAGAATTGATTGCATAATGGCCCGTGACTCGCGGGGTGTGCTCCTAGGATCCCGGCTGGGGTCCCCACTAGGAAAATCTATAAATATCTCAGCCTCAAGGCTAGGAGAGGTATGTCATTCTTTTGAGCTTTCTTGTCTTCTTTCTAGAAAACACCTCAAATGCTTACTGACTTAGGCATTGGAGAGGTTTCCACCGGAAAATCACCGGTGGTCCTTTCTAATCAGTTTTTGTGGTGCAGGTTCAGGAAGCTCTGGTTTCTATAAGTATTAATTGGGTAGTTCACTTTTTAGGCTGAAACAATTGGCGCCGTCTGTGGGAAAGCGATCAAGTTAAGACGTGAGATTTTCTGTTTATTTCATAGCTTCAGACGGTTTACGGCGAAACTTGGTGGGTGAGCTTGGTGGAACCCCTAGTTCCGCCGCGCCATGGGGGATGCCTAGGTCGACAGATGCGGCGGCGACGAGGCCAGGAGAGACAGCGCCGTCGACAGGGGCCGCGCCAAGCGCTACGCCGCCCCTGTTCAGTAAATCTGGGCCAGCTACGGGTGGTTCATTTAACGAATCCTTCCTTTTGCCGCTCTCGGAGTTGATCGGCAAAGCCGTGGAGATGGCGGTAGAGAAGAAGTTCGCGGAGATGGCGACGCCGCCATCCAACACACCACCAGCGCAGACTGTTCCGGTGACGGGAACGGAGCTATTACGAGGGCAGCAGGCGGATCGGGCTCCCTTACATGATGGGGAGGAGCACTTCTCCACCTCTGACAGTGAAACTTCAGGCCAAACTAATCCAGGTCTGGCTGAACAGATGCAGAGTCTGCAAAAGGAAGTAAGGGAGTTTAAGAGAAAAACGGTGACGGGTAGGATGACTCCGGAAAGAAGGGGCACACCATTTACTGAGGAAGTCATGAGAGATGATGTGCCAGCTTCATACCGCTCCCTAGGCTTTGAGTACAATGGATCCACGGACCCGTGGGACCATCTCAATCGCTTTGAGATCGCAGCAGCCCTGCATAAATTTTCGGACGATGTCATGTGTTGGGTTTTCCCGATGACTTTTACTAAATCAGCGCAACTCTGGTTTAGTCAACTGCCACCGAGGTCTATCAGCAATTTTGATGAGTTCAGCTCAGCCTTTTTACACCAATTCACAAGCTGCAGGAAATACCAGAAAATGCCGCTGGAACTTTTCAGTCTCAAGCAAAAGGAGAATGAGAGCCTTCGTGCTTATATCAACAGGTTTACAACCGCCAAATTAGAGGTGCCCTCTGCATCTGAAGAGCTGTTGGTGAATGCTCTAGCGCAAGGTTTGAGACGAGGGGATTTCTTTCAGTCGCTGTTGGTGAAACCAGCTCTGAAATTTAGGGAGCTCTTGGAAATAGCGGAAAAGTATATCCATCTGGAAGAAGCTTTGAAGATTAAGGATGAGGGAGAAAAGAAGAGAGAGAGACATGATCGCAAAGATAGAAGAACTGTAAAAAATCTTAGGCCAGACCTGTCTGGTGGGAGGCCTCGCTTTGATAAATACACTCCTTTAGCAACCCTACAAGGAGAAATCCTGCAGGCAATCGAGAAGCATCCAGACTTGAAGTGGCCAAAGACTTATTCGCAGAGGCCCAGAAAGGAAAAATCGGATCATTTCTGTCGTTTCCACAACGAGTATGGGCATGACACGGACCAGTGCACCCATCTGAAGGATGAGTTGAAAAGGCTAGTTCAGGCGGGGCATCTAAAAGAATATGTTCGGATAAGGAGAGAGGAAGCTAGATTTGGTAAAAGGAGTTATGATCGGACCCTGAAAAATAGGAGAAGCCAAGATAGGGTGCGTACTGAGGTGAAAAGATCTGATCAGACCCAGATCATTCATGGAAAAATCCAGATGATTATCGGAGGAGAATTTGAGGAGCATTCCAAACGGACACAACACAATTATGTCAGAGCTGCAAAAGACTTAGTTCAAAAACGGCGAGACGTGGGACAAATGACTTCTACCCCCAACATATATTTTGGGTCAGAAGACGGCGATGGTATTTTAGCCCCTCACATGGATGCTCTGGTTATAACTGCAACTATTGCTAATTATAATGTCCGTAGAATTTTCGTGGACACTGGGAGTTCTGCCGATATTTTATTTTATGACTGCTTTAGGCAGTTGAAAATGGATATTGAACTGGAAGAGGTCACCACCTCCCTAGTGGGGTTCGCGGGGGGAGCCCTAAAACCTTTGGGAGCAGTGAGGCTCCTCGTGACGTTAGGAGAAGAACCATACAGGGTGACAAAAACAGTGCGTTTCTTGGTAGTGGATGCACCTTCTTCTTATAATGTCATGTTGGGTCGACCATCTTTGAGCCAATTTCAGGCCGTTATATCCGTCTTCCATATGAAGATGAAATTTACAACGGAAGACGGAGCAGGAGAAGTCAGGGGTGACCAGTATGCTTCACGACGGACTTACATAGAGTGTGTCAGGAGGAATGAGGAGGAAGAGAGACAGGACAAAAGGGTCAGAGTAGAGCCGCCAGAGACAGACCTGACCAATAGAGAGGAAGGTCTGATGACGGTTGAAGTAGTCCCGGGGGATGGGAGTCGGGTCCTTCGAGTAAGGACAACCCTCAGTCCGGAAACTTTGACAGAGCTAGTCGCATTATTAAGGAGTAGCGCGGATGTGTTTGCTTGGTCTCCAGAAGATCTGGTAGGAATCGACCCAGAAGTGGCAGAACATCACCTCAACATCAGCTTAGACGCCAAGCCAGTAAAGCAAAAGATACGTAATTTTGGCCCTGAGAAGGAAGCCATCATAGAAGTCGAGGTGGAGAAACTGTTAAAAGCTAAACACATCCAAGAAATATAATTTCCTGAATGGCTTTCTAACGCTGTCTTGGTTCCCAAGACTCAGGAGGACTGGCGCATGTGAATRGACTTTAGAGATCTCAATCGTGCTTGCTCGAAAGATCACTATCCCTTACCCAGGATCGACCAGCTTGTCGATTCCACCGCTGGATGTGAGCTCTTGAGTATGATGGATGCATCTCAGGGGTATCATCAGATCAGACTGGCTAGGGATGATTGGAAGCGGGTCAGTTTCATTACCCCAAAGGGGACGTATTGCTATGTTGTGATGCCTTTCGGTTTGAAAAATGCCGGAGCCACCTATCAGCGTTTGGTTGATAAGATGTTTAAAAATCAACTTGGGCGGAACATGGAAGTTTACGTGGACGATATGTTGGTCAAAAGTGTGAAAGCAACATCACATGTGGAAGATCTGCAGGAAACCTTTGATACTCTACGACGATATAGGATGAAGCTTAATCCTAAGAAGTGCGTGTTCGGTGTCAGAGCTGGCAAATTCCTAGGCTACATGGTCACAGAGAAGGGTATCGAGGCAAATCCCGAGAAGGTCAGAGCGATTATGGACATGCGGGCGCCTAGGAATGTGAAGGAGATGCAATGTTTAGCAGGGCTTATCAATGCGTTAAGTAGATTCTTGTCCAGGTCTGCAGAAAGGAGCTTACCATTCTTTCAAGCTCTAAGGAAAAAAGCAAAATTTCAGTGGAGTGATGAGTGTGAGGAGGCATTTGTCGCATTAAAGGAACATTTGGCTAGTATGACCTTGCTAACAAAGCCTGTCCTGGGAGAACCCCTCATTTTGTACTTATCGGTAGGGCAACAGGCAGTCAGCTCTGTCTTACTGCGAGAAGAGGGGAAGATTCAGAAACCAGTCTATTACTGGAGCAAGGTCTTACATGATGCCGAAGTAAGGTATGTAGAGGTGGAACGAGCAGTACTGGCTCTTGTGGGAACGGCCCGGAAATTACGTCCATATTTCCTGTCGCATGGTATAATTGTACGAACGAATTTGCCTTTGAAGGCAGTCATGGATAAGCCAGAGGCGTCGGGAAGATTGGTCAGATGGATAATTGAGCTAAGTGAATTCGATATTAGCTTTGAAACCAGGACAACGATTAAAGCTCAGGCCTTGGCAGATTTCATGCAAGAAATGACTGGCCTTCCCGAAGAACTAGAAAGATGGACGATCTTTATGGATGGCTCTGTCTGTAATCAGGGCTGCGGAGCAGGAATTGTCCTGATCAATCCAGAGGGGTTGTCTACTGAGTTTGCTATCCGATTAAACACAACATTCTCTAATAATTCTGCGGAGTACGAAGCTCTTTTAAGAGGTGTCCAGATGGCGAAAGACCTGGATGCGGATCACGTATGTGCCAAGGTTGATTCTCAACTCGTGTGTAAACAAATTAACGGAGATTTTGAGACGAGGGAGGAACATATGCAGAGATACTTGGCTAAATTCAGAGAGCTAGCCTAGGGTATGAAAGAATTAACTGTTATTCAGATTCCTAGAGAGGAAAACGGCCGCGCGGACTTCTTAGCAAAAATAGCAAGTTCAGCCGCGGATTGTTATGAACGAACGATCACCTTGTTGAAAGAATAAGGGGAGTTCGGAGTCGAGCAGATCTGTACGGTTGCTGAGGAGGAAGATTGGCGTTCCCCCATAAAAAGATACCTCGAACAGAAGGTCTTGCCGGAGGAAAAGAGAGAAGCGGCGAAAATACGGAGCAGGTCTGCTAGATTCTGCCTGATCAAGGGAGAATRATRCAGGAGAGGATTTGGTCAACCTCTRTTAAGGTGCTTATCACAAACAGAAGGAGGTCTGGTGTTGAGAGAGATACACGAAGGTTGTTGCGGCAACCATATGGGGGCCAGAGCTCTAGCCAGTAAAGTATTGAGAGCTGGTTATTTRTGGCCTTCTCTGAGAAAGGAAGCTGAGYACTTCGTTAGAAAATGTGAAAAGTGCCAGAAAATYGCCCCACTAATCCACCAACCGGCGGAAGAGCTCATGACGATGAGTTCCCCCTGRCCCTTCGCTAWATYSYGTATTGATTTGGTCGGCCCATTCCCGATGGCCCCAGCCCAAAAAAGGTTTTTGATCGTGGCTATTGACTATTTCAGCAAGTGGGTGGAAGCAGAGGCTCTCGCTAGAATAACAGAGGAAGCTGTGATGAGTTTCATTTGGAAGAATGTGGTCTGTCGCTTCGGAATACCGAGAATAGTGGTGTCTGACAATGGGACCCAATTCGCGGGAGCCAAGATAAAGGCTTGGTGCGCCAAGATGAACATTCAGCAACACTTTACGGCTGTATACCACCCACAAGCGAATGGTCAGGTTGAAGTAACCGCATTTTAGTTCAAGGAATTAAGTCGCGACTGGACAGATCTGGAGGAAAGTGGGTGGAAGAGCTGAGCTCCGTGCTGTGGGCGTACCGTACGAATCCGAAAGAAAGTACAGGTGAAACCCCTTTTAGTTTGGTGTACGGTATGGATGCTGTAGTACCCGCAGAAGTCAGCCTTAAAACTCATCGGATCCAGAATTTTAATGAAGAACAGAATGAGCTATTAAGGCAGGATGCTTTGGACCTGATTGAGGAGAAAAGAGAACAGGCTGCGTTACGAATGGAACATATTAAAGGAAGGGTGAAGGCGGCGTATGACAAAAATGTAGCCAAGCGATAATTCCGAGTAGGAGATCTGGTCTTACGACGGTCTGACCTAGGATAAGCAAAAGGGAAGTTGGAAGAGTCTTGGCGAGGACCAGTAAGAGTCACCCAAACCTTGCCTGGTGGCGCGTACAGGCTGGAAGAGCTGGATGGCATGGCACTACCTCGCGCTTGGAACATTGTCAATTTACGAAAATTTTACACTTAATTGTAATAACTTTATGTTTGTTCGGTTGAATAGATTTACAGTGGAATTTACGGTTCACGGCAGGGATAAAACAATGAGACAAATTCAAAATATTGACGTAAGCGCTTATTAATAATTAAAAGAACTTCCAGCAGAAGTACAAAAGCATACATTCTCACAAGAATATTCGCAATCACAAGGGCACAAATTATAACCATGAAAAAGTGAAAATACAGCCTTAGGATGGGGGTGCAGAATCGAGAAGTTGACGGAGCCGTTGGATCTCGTCTTCGTGTTCCAAAAGGCGAACACGAAACCGGTCTGACACCTCCACTGCGATGTCCCAGCCGACATGCAGCTCCGCGTTCTCCCTCTTCAAGTCGGCGATGATTTGTTCAAGGCGTTGTCGTTCACTACAGAATTGTGATTTCTTCTCAGCCAGTTTTTTCGTACGTTCTCGCAGCTGATCCTGCAATTCGGCAATTTCTTCCTTCAGACGACCTTTCTTATGAAGCAGTCGGATATGCTCCTCAGTGGATAAGACGTTGGGGGATGACGAAGACGCCATTATGCAAGGAAAATAAGCTGGGGAGAGGCACCATTATATAGAAAAAAGAAAAGGCGGGAAATCACTTGAGGTTGGCGCGAAAAGGGGCTTAGAAGGGGCGGGAAACTACATTGATTTTGGCGCGCAAAAAGGGTCTAGAAATGCTGAGGCTAATGGGGGACGAATGTCCCAGATCTCGTTTGACCTGATTGTCAGTTTAAGCCAGGATTGGCTAAGGACGGACGTCCTAAGATTTTGCCTGACCTGATGGTCAGTTTCAGCCAGGATTGGCTAAGGCTGACCTGATTGTCAGTTTAAGCCAGGATTGGCTAAGGACGGACGTCCTAAGATTTTTCCTGACCTGATTGTCAGTTTAAGCCAGGATTGGCTAAGGGCGTCTGCCCATGATTTTGCCTGACCTGATTGTTAGTATAAGCCATTATTGGCTACGGACGGATGTCCTGAAGTTTGCCAAAATTGAGTGATGGTTAAGCCAAAATTGGATAAAAATGGTTGTCTTTGACTTTATCCAAAATAAAGTGTGGGTCCATGTTAACGGACAGACCTGGCCCATCGGTCCGCAAGAAAGCTACGGCTCCGCATCCAACTCTGCAGCTAGCTGTCCCACTACATCTTCAACCAGGGCACCGGGGGACGCTCCACCTGGAAACTCACCCAGACCAGCGAAGGTTGGGGAAGGAGAAGAGTCAAGGATAGCTAGGGCAAGATCCTGGCGTGGATGAGGTGCAGCAGGAGGAGGAGAGTGGAAGAGAGAAAGGATGTGCTCCGCGAACTCTGTAGCCTCCGCAAGGTGCAAGCGGTCCTGTTCCCGGGCATAAACAAAAGAGGCAGGCTCAGGAGGATTTTTCAGCGGAAGGGCCCGATCAAAGATAGCGCTGGGGTCAGCCGCATTGGTTGCACTCCACTTGGCCTGCTCATCGAGGGCAAAGTTGTAATAACTCATGGCCTCGGGAAGGAGCAAAGAATAGAGCTCTTTGGATCCTAGGAAAGCCCTCTTGGCCTCCTCCCTAGCTAACTGAATTAACCTTAGGCCAGAAATTCCATCCTCCACTCGGTCTTAGCTCTGCTCAAAGACTCATCCGCCAAGCTACGAGCCTCAGCTAAGGCTTCGTCCCGCGCCTCGGCGCGAGCGGTCTCGATCATCTTCGCCTGTGCTTTGCGCATCTCCTCCGTTTCAGCCCTTGCTCTCTTGAGCTTCTCTCTCAGCTCTCCTAGCTCTTCTAGTTGCCTTTTTAGCTGCACCCCTCTTTCCTTGGCAAGGGTCCTGATGCGCTCCATTTTCAGGACAAGCTCCTTATTCTCCTTAACCACGTCAAACTGGATCAGCGATCTAGACATGCGGGTGGCTAGAAGTGCCTTCTTGGAGAAAGCCTAAAAAAGAGAAAAAGAAGGAAAATTTTAAGCACAGAAGCAAATTATGTGATGCGGGTACAAGGAACAAAATCTTACCCGGGCTTCATCCTGGCACCAGGACTCCAGCAGCTGGTGATCCGTCATTCTTTCCAAGTCCGGTTGGTCTGCTGGTAACATTTGCCTGAGCAGGTATTGTACGGCAGTCTCCCCCGAGCAATTGTCGATGGAATTAATCGGAGGTGGACCGCTGCGGGTACCAGCAGAAGGGGCATTAGGGGCTGAGGAGATCAGAGCGCGGCCACGGGGGGTCGTGCGCGGCCTCTTGGACAGAGGAAGTGTATCTTCCTCCGAGTTGGAAGAAGAGGGTCTGGCGAGGGCAGATCGCGAAGGTAGTGGAGCAGGACCAAGGATGATTTCTGGAAGGGAGTCCTGCACAGGATTAGAAGGCCCCACCTCTTGCTCAACAACTTTGGGAGGTTCACTGGCTTTCCTTTGGGCTGCCTCGATCATCTCGCGCATCATCTTGTCTGAAAGCACCAAAAAAGAGGGTTAACAATAAAAATAAGCCAGCCAGACAAACCAGGAAGGAGAAAAACTATACCAATCTCTTTGGTTAAAGGGGCTATTTTTGACTTATTGTTAAAAAAATCCAAGACAGGGGGAAGAAGAAGGTCAGTCACATGGAGAGAGTTCTCATTCAAGGTAGAGATGATTTTCTTTATACGGGAAGACCTGTTGGTTGAGGACAGTGGAGGATATGAGGGTAATCCTTCGATAGGCTTAGTACTAAAGCCCCAGTCCTCACTACAATAAACAAAGAAAAATTTCTTCCTCCAATCCTTATTGGAAGTAGGAAGTTTCGATAAAAAGTGAACCCCGGGTCGGGCCGTCAAACAAAAATAACCTGGAAAAGAGCTCTTCGCTTGGAAAAGCTGAAAGAAGGTATGAGCGGAGGGGTCCAGACCAGCATAACGCATGGCCAGGCTATAACAGACCATGATACGAAAAGAGTTAGGGGTAAACTGGAAAATGGGAATTTGATATATTTTGGCTATATCCAGCATTAAGGGGTGCACGGGAAGATGTAGGCCTGCCTGAAACTGGTCTTGATAAAAGTTCAACCA
>BMAC01000058.1:1931477-1977908 GCA_014905375.1 Phtheirospermum japonicum | reverse complement strand
ACTCTCGACAAGGAGACAAGCGGGACCACTTGTCAGAATTGGTTGCATAATGGCCCGTGATTCGCGGGGTGTGCTCCTAGGATCCCGGCTGGGGTCCCCACTAGGAAAATCTATAAATATCTCAGCCTCAAGGCTAGGAGAGGTATGTCATTCTTTTGAGCTTTCTTGTCTTCTTTCTAGAAAACACCTCAAACGCTTACTGACTTAGGCATCGGAGAGGTTTCCACCGGAAAATCACCGGTGGTCCTTTCTAATCAGTTTTTGTGGTGAAGGTTCAGGAAGCTCTGGTTTCTATAAGTATTAATTGGGTAGTTCACTTTTTAGGCTGAAACAATTCCAATCCTTGCTCCTTGGTCAATCATTTCAAAAAAGGTCCAAAACGCGATCTCTTGTACAATTCTTCATTTATAAAACAAAACCAAGCCACTGTCTTAACTTCCTTTGTTGACAACTGTACTTCACCTTCCTTTGCCTTAATGAGAACCTCTCAGATAGGCGTACGCCAATCATCTTTGACTTCTATCTTCATCACTTCCCCTCCTTTATCCACATTACTATGGCTTAACTCCATTAGTGTAATTTTCCGAGTATTATAAGTCCCCAGTGCACCTGCAATCCGAGCGAGCTGATCAGCCCGAGTATTATCAGCCCGCGGCAAATGTTCCAATTTAAATTCCTCAAAGCGCATAACATCTTCTCATAATTTCTTTAAATAAACCACCACACGTTCTTCTTTTGCCTCAAAAGACCCGTCGAACTGACGGGCTACCAATTGGGAGTCCGTATACGCCCATACTTTCCTTGCTCCCAGATTGCTTGCCATTTTCACACCATGCAATACCGCCTTATACCCGGCTTCATTATTAGACGCCTTGTATCCCAGTTTGATTGCAAATTCCAAATTGTCACCTTCTGGACTGGTTAACACAATCCCCAATCCAGCTCCCGATATCATCGTCGATCCATCAGTATGTAATAACCATGCCTTTATCTCGCCACCTGGTTCAGATGGGCACAGCATCTCCTGCAGGAAATCCGCCAATACTTGTGCTTTGATGGCCGCCCGAGGTTCGTATACCACGTCATATTCACTCAATTCCACCTCCCACTTCACCAACCTTCCTGACACATTTGGATTACTTAGAACCTGCTTGAAGGCCAGATTAGTACGTATCCTCACCCTGTGGCTCAAGAAATATGGTCATAGTTTTCGCACTGTACAAATTAGTGCAAAACCTCCTTTCTCAAGTTCGGAATAATTCAACTCAGCACCCCGCAACACCCTACTAATATAATAATAGGTTTTTGAATACCTGCCTCTTTCCTGATGAGCATCGAACTTACTGCGACCTCTCTGACCGATATATACAAGATCAGGTCTTCCCCCAGCATTGGCTTAGTTAACAGTGGTATCTCCGCTAAGTATTCTTTTAGTTTATCAAATGCATCCGCTGCTTCCTTGGTCCATTCGAACTTGGACCCTTTCCTGAGTGCCCTGAAGAAGGGGACACCCTTCTCTGCTGACCTGGAAATAAAATGATTAAGACCTGCAATGCAACCTGTGAGCACCTGTACATCGCGCACCGTTAGAGGATGTGGCATCTCCAAAACAGCCCGTACCTTCTCCGGGTTAACCTCAATACCTCTCTTCGTTACCATATATCCCAAAGATTTTCTATATTGCATGCCGAACGCACATTTCTTTGGATTAAGCTTCATCCCGTATTGTCTAAGTATAACAAAAGTTTTTCTCAAGTCCTCCACATGGGATTCTGCTTTGCTGCTCTTCACAAACATATCATCAACGTACACCTCCATAGTGGACCCCAACAGGTCCTTAAACATTCTATCCACCAGTCTTTGATAGGTTGCCCCTGCATTTTTCAAACCAAAAGGCATAGACACAAAACAGTATGTCCCTGTTGAGGTAACAAAGCTCACCTTGGGTTGATCCTCCTTCGCTAATAGTATTTGGTGATATCACTGTGAAGAATCCAACATACTTAATAACTCGCACCCTGAGGTTGAATCCATCAATTGATCAATTTGTGGTAGAGAATAATGATCCTTTGGGCATGCTTTATTCAGATCGCGAAAATCCACACACATCCTCCACTTCTATCCTGGTTTAAGTACCATCACAACATTAGATAAGTATTCTGGAAATTGGATTTCCCGAATGTGGCCTGCCTTCAATATTTTCTGCACCTCCTCCTCGATTATTTTGTCCAGTTCAGGACCGAAATGCCTTCTCTTTTTGCTTAACCGACCTCGCCTCTGGATCTGTATTCAGATGATGTTGTGCGACCTCCGAGGATACCCCTGTCAATTCTCCATCCCCAAAGGTGAAAACATTCCAAGATTCCCTCAATAATTTTATCAGCTCTTCTTTTAATGTTTCTGCCATCAAGGTCCCAATTTTTGTAGTGTACTCTGGGCGACCTTCCTCCAGCGAAATCTCCATCAACTCTTCATGTGGCTGAACATAATTCTCTTGTTCTTTCATCTTCTTTGCGTTGAGTATACCCTCTGGCACTTCTTCACCCCTCTCTCGCTTGTTCTCACTCAGGCCTTTTCTGACTGTCATCTGGTAACACAACCTGGCGACCTGCTGCTCGGAGACAACCTCCCCCTACTTTATTTCCGACCGGGAATTTGATACTCATATGATACGTAAATGTTACCACCTGAAATACGTTGAGAGAAGGTCGTCCTAATATTGAATTATACGCCGACCTCCCACGAACTATAAAGAACCTCAAAATTTTCTTTGCCTGTAACTCGCCTCTTCCTAACACCACCAAAAGCGTTAGCTCTCCTTCCGTAATCACCTGTGACCTATTGAAAGCGTATATGCGCGTGTTCACAGGTCGCACCCTTGCTTCCAGTTTCATTTGCTCCTAGAAAATCCGTGTATATTATATTAATGGAACTTCCGTTATCCACAAAAAATTTTCCAACTTCATGCCCCGCCACCTCAGCCTCAATTACTAATGCGTCATTATGATCCTCCTGCAGCTCGCGTCGTTCGTCAGGATCAAAAGAGATAATCGGTCCTGTTCTTTGTGGTCGCCTACTTATACTAGCGACCTCCCATGTCCCAGGTCGAGCTGACTTAGCGTGTTTCTTTCGTGCACTATTAGTATTACCATCTGTTGTCCCTCCAGAAATCATGTTTATTCTCCCCTTATTCCTTCTTGGCCCATCTTGTCTTGGGTTTCCTTGATGTGGTTGCCTCTCAGCCTAGTCTTGAGGCGGATCCCTCGGCGGTGGTGGTGGGCCCGCCAGATTTTGTATCGCTGGTTCTCCTTGGGGAGTTGTAAATCCGTTTTTCGCTTGTTCTCCTTTATTGATTTCCACTGTCTTGTTTTTCTTCTTTGACTTACTCGATCTAGGACTAAAATCCAAGATCTTAGGTTGCATGTTTCTTTCCTTCATATTGAGCTTGCGAGTTTTCTCATGTCTTTTACTCAAGGACTCGATGTCCCTATTTCCCACAGACAGTGCCACTTGATAAAACCAAAAGGATTGCTTACCAAGAATAGGAGCACTAACCTCAAATCCGAGATCAGCGATCTGAATAGTGATAAAATAACATCACAGTGACCTGATTGATCTCCAAAAGGCCTCCTGGCGACATAACCGAGCCAAGGTGGTGGACAGCCCCATCGAAGGTCCTCCGATGCTTAAGTCAGAAAGTGCGAGAGATATTTCAAGAGCTCAAACGTATGATTTTTCTTAGAATAAGAGTGAGGCGTGAACCCCTTTATATAGACAAGAGAAGTATTCTCCAAGCTAGGGTTACCTTATCCCACTACAATTCCATAAATATCGTGACCGACTTAGAATTAGGATTTCTCCTGTATGCTAAGTTCCCATAAATAAAAATCTCTCACTTAAATTACCATAATAGGCCTGGGCCTGTGATTCTTTTGATATAATTCGCCGGGACCCCACAATACCATCCATATTAGCCATTCAGGCCTAATATTTACAAAGCCCATTACCGAGCTACCAGATAACGCCGAGCTAGAAAACCACAAGAGGTCGCCACCCTATATGAGAGCTCACCCTCATACTTCAAGTCGCTACTCTATAAACCATCTCGCCCACCTCTTAGAAGGAATGCTCCTTCCGAGAAATGAGGTCGCTTACCATAAATACCAGCATATAGCTTTTATGAATATTTAGTGTCGTATCAGATGGACATGATATTGTAGTAAAAATCCCAGGTTCTACTAAAAATGATTTAGGCAATATCAGAACTTATGATGAAATCCACAAGACTGGGAAGAGTTTTTTTTTTTTTTTTTTTTGAGCTGAACCTGACCAAGATTTCTCATGTTGTTGCTTAAATAATGAAATTGGACTGTGGGAGTCCACTTAGAAATTTCTGAACTCAAGCTAAAGTCAAAACTTTGTTGCAATGAGAAATTTAATGATGTCGTGAGTTACCATTCTTTGGCTATCCAACTGTTGGTGCAGACTGTATTTAACCTATGCTATGTTTGGCAATCAAGTCTCTGATTTACAACTACTTCACTCTTTCACTTTCACTTTAGAATTATCTTTATACTCTCGTCCCTCATAGTATGTATTTCCAGAATGGTTGTAAATGTGCTCGATCTTCCATAGCAGAACGCATAAATAACCTTAACTGAATCACAGGCCAATGCTGCAGGTTTGAGATGTAATAAAATCTAGGGCATTTTTGTAATTTTAAAAGATGGCATTTTTTCGTTTTTTGGTAAATAAATCAACCTCAAGGGTACTCTTTTTTTTTTCTTTTTTTTTTTTGCAGCAATAACCATTGATAATCTGAGAACCCCTAATTGTAATAGGTCATAAATTTTCATTTTACTAATAATAATAATTATTATTATTATTATAATAATAACAACAATTATAATAGTAATAATACTGATAGTAATAATAATAACACCAATAATATTATAACAACAACAACAACAACAATAATAATAATAATGATAATAAACATTAGCCAACTCTTTTTAACCCAATAAAATTGAATAATATATATATATATATATAATCGAACTATGAGTTAGTCGTGTGTTAATATCTTTTTTTGTGATAAAAGAAATTATTTTTATCAAATGTTCTATATTGCACTTATTATTGTTGTTGTTGTTGTTGTTGTTGTTGTTGTTGTTGTTGTTATATATTGCTAGTAATTTATTTGAACATGAGTTTTTGAAGTTATAGATGGAAAAAAAGATTGTATTGAATCTCTGCCAAATAAATAAAAATAAAACAACAAAGAGCTCTTCATTGAGATTTTCTGTTTTAATTTACGTGTTTGTTAAAATATATAAGAACAAGCCTTTTTCAATACAAAAAGGCATTTTTGGAGTTTGTTTTATATAAGAATAACCAACTTATGTGAAATGTAAACTCCTTTAGGTATTAATGGATCAAAGTTGGGTAAATGCTATCCGAACAAGTAACGAATATGAGAATGGGGTGGAAGAGTTTTTGGAGTTTGCTAGAACACATGTTCCTGGTAATAATGGTAGGTTGTACTGCCTATATGTGAAATGCTTGAACGATAGGCGATTGACTGTTAGAGAAATAATTTGTGACGACTTCAACAAGAATTACACACGATGGATATGGCATGGTGAAGAGCATACAAGGCATACCAAGTTATGAAGGGAACGCACACCTACAAATTAAAGAAGGCTCAGTGGGTTTATCCAAAGGTACTTTCATTGTTTTTTTTTCATTTGTTAATTGAATTGATGTTCTATTTTTAAATATAAAGTATTGAATATTTGTTGTTATAATCTTTTTTTTTCAAGTGTTGCCAACAAAAGGGAAATGCGGTCGATGCATACGGGTTCTTTGTTATGCGGCATATGCTGAATATCATCAAATTAGAGATTTATAACTCATTCGAAAAGGTAATTACGAAGTCATTTGTATTATCATTATTAATAGTATTTCAATATTTATAAGTAAAGTTATATTAATAGTATTTTGAATATTTATTTCGTAAAATTTGTTACTATTATTAATAATATTTTCAGTATTTTGTGTTGTGTTGATGTCAACTTGGAAGATGGATCCAATTTATTTGGCATCCTTGATTCAGTTTTTTTTAAGTCTTATTGTGCGTTTTGACCTACATGCACTAAATATGGAAGAGCCTTATTCAAAACATGGCATTGATGATGTACGTCGACGTTGGGCCAAGTGTTTTCTGGAGGTCATTTCTTGACGTTTTCTAGAGGTCATTTGATAGTGCACTATCTATTGTTAGAATGTTAACAATATAGGTGCTAAAATCTTTTGGTGTACTTTTGATGTTGAATTGTGATGGTTAATAACTTTTGGTACAGTGATTGGTGAGTTATGACGACTTGTAGTGTACTTTTGATGGTGAAATTTGATGATTGATGACTTGTGTTACATTTGGTGATTGGTGTAATTTTGACTTGTGGTTGATGAATGAATTAATGATTTTGTCGGTTAATTTTACTTTATTGTTTATTTATCGATTATGAAGCTATAATAATTTAGGTCAAACTAGGTATAAAAATGGCTTCGTAACCTGTTCTGAATTAAGAAATTTTCTAGAAGGTATTTTCTAAAAAACGTTCTGAAAACATATTTTCTAGAAGGTATATTATTGAAATCCATTCTAAAAAATAACTTTCTAGAAGGTAAATAATAAAATTCATTCTAGAAGGTTTGATTCTAGAACGTATACTTCTATATCCGTTCTAGAATAATATATTTCTAGAACGGATATTTTGAACCCAGTTCTAGATAATACCTTTCCAGAATGTATATTTTACATAGCCGTTCTAGAATAAATACTTTCCAGAACGTATAATCTATATTCCATTCTAGAATATAGACTTTCCAGAGCGTATTTTTTAAATACTTTCCAGAACGTATAATCTATATTCCATTCTAGAATATAGACTTTCCAGAGCGTATTTTTTAATACCAGTTCCAGAATATAGACTTTCCAAAACGTATTTTTTAATACCCGTTCTAGAATAAAGACTTTTCCGAATGTATTTTTTAAATACCCGTTCTGGAATAAATACTTTTCAGAACATATTTTGTAAATATTCGTTCTAAAATAATGATTTTCTAGAATGTATATATTAATTACCCGTTCTAGAATGGATTTTTTAAAATCCGTTCTAGAACATGAGACTCTAGAACGGTTAAATGAATAATCGTTATAGAAAGTATTATCGAGAACGGGTCCCAAAATATGACTTGTTAGAATAGGTAAATAACCGTTGTAGAAGGTCTGACATTCTAGAACAAATAAAAAATAATCGTTCTAGAAAGTCTGACGTTCTAGAACAGTTGTATCTAGAACGCAGCGGAATCCATTTTGGAATGCCTGTTCTATCCGTTCTAGAATGTCTATGTTGCACTAGTGTAGACATGCGCCCACTAATCAACCATAGCATCACATGTGAGATAGTTGTAAACTCGTGGGTCCATGGCCCTTATGTGCCTCATCAGCTTGAGGTGTTCAGACTCGTCATAAGTTGCAGCAGCACAAAATAGCAATGCAGAAACAACACTTTTTAAATCATTACAATATTTTATTTTAAGTGGAACATGCAAATACCATGATGTACATCTGGGAACACATCGACGACTGCCTTGATGATTGATGCATTTCTATCGGAGATGATAACCAAACCAGAAATATAACTAATGATGCTATGTAATTTTTCACAAAACTAATTCCAAAACGCATAAGGCTAGAGGATAAAGTTATTGGTTCCCGTCCATAGTTGTAGCCAAAAGCAAGGTACCTCCATACTTTCCTCTCAAATAGGTACCATCAACAGCTACAACGGGCCTAAAATTACCCAAAAAACCTCGCATTGATAGACCAAGTTCTAAGAAACAAAATAAAAAATGACCATCACATCTCTCTTAGTACTGGGATTGATTTCCTTCAATGGAAGTACGTGAGAAGTTTCACAACCAACTCTTTCGGTGTTTCCATGACAAGAGATATTGCTCTTTCCCTAACCCTTCAGGATCTCCTATAGTCTATATCAACATTAAGTTGAGCTTTAAATTCAGAAATAACGGCATAAGGGGAAAAATATGTGTTGGAATCATGTATTTTCCCTTCATAAGTTCAACTAGCACCTTAGCAATGGCATTTCGGTGTCTATGGCCCATGTACTCTACCGAGCCCGTGTGGATGTTGTAGTATCTCTTCACAGCCCATAACCCACCAAACAACAACAAACTTGCACATATCCTCCATTTATAGTTTTATCAACACACACACAAATAAGTCTCCTCGAACTAACCTTCTTCGTATTGATCTCTCTATTTTTCTTGATTGACATAATTTTTACCTGTCGAACTACCTCTTCCCTACTATGAAAACTTGATTCAATTTGTGATCATTATCAAATGATATGGAATTACATGCAGTATCATAAGTATTAGACTTGTTGCGTACAGGACTATAATCAGTTGTAATATGGGTATCCGGAGACTTACGTTTATGCTTTACTCCACTCGGACCAGCCTGTCGCGAACATTCAATCCATCTGAATCACTATCTTTAGTTAATGGCACTAAAATAGTGTTATGATCTAATGCAGATTGTGCGAGTTCGTTTGCATATTGCATGGCTTGAGAATGCGACTCAAACATAGGCTCATCCCATGAAACTTCATCAAATTAAGAAAATGTCTCATATTCATCTTCATCCCATGCATCTGACCCAAGCGACGGCGAATTATTCAAATTAATTTTTGGGTCATGATACGTCACTAGTGGTTGAACAATGGGTGGTTCAAAAATGTCTGACTTAGGGATAGTAGCCAATTTTGACCCTGCGACTAAAGTGAACAATGGTTCTGAGTTCACATGGGTGTTGCTATTATGAGACTCTTGCAGTTCCATTTTTGATGTCGTCTCATTACCTTCCTTCTTCTTCTTCTTCTTCTTCTTCTTCTTCTTCTTCTTCTTCTTCTTCTTCTTCTTCTTCTTTTCAGTCTCCAAACACAGTGGCGCAGGGCAATATTTATCCATGTTAAACCGAATGAGTAATTGTACATCAGCACCATCGTTGACTGGACATGGTGGCATGTCCAGATGTTTCACCCACATCATCATCGCAATATCATAATTATTACGATCCACTTGGGTCAACCCATATGCCTTGTTGACTATTTCTGAAAATGTCATATTTATATGGAGTGAACAATGCTTCGATCGGGATGGACGAGAATTAAATATCTGGTCATTGGTCTTCCAAACATCATCCCACAGTACAAACACTGAGTATATACCTACACACAAAACAAAATTATAACATACGTAAGTGTTCGACCACCTGGCCAACCACTGGCAGACGACTACATGCCGACCACATTTTCTTGTCATGCACTAGGCCTAGTAACGGTCGACCACAAACAATATTACAAGAACAAATAGTCAAAATATTATTTCAAATACAAAAAAGCTTGATAATTACATCAATAATGCTTAAAACACTGACTGTTATCTATTTTCTCAAGTAATCGGAGTTGAAATTTTGTAGAACCCCGAGAAAACGGTCTCAATTTCAAACACCCAAACTCAGAATACCCAAATTTTGGTCTTTGTCGGTGTGCGACCTAGCTCTTTAGAACCAGATTCTGTAGATGTGGCAGTTGTCGTCGTCTTCTCTGTAGTTGTCGTCGTCGTCGTCGTAGCTCAACACAGTTGTTTGGAAAACAACCAAACTCAAATCAAACCAGCTACCGCCGTCTTCGTACTTATGATAATTAGATTTCTCTTTTCACCCGCCCACCAAAAAATTACGATAAACCTTAACTCAAAGGTTCAAACTGCCATCGAAGTAGGATTTTTTCCGAGTTTTTATTTTATTTTTTTTATCTATGAGAAGTTCTTGTCGGAAGGAAAGGAAATGGAGAGAGGGAAATATGTAGAAAAGCATAAGGGGTATTTGGGTATCTTGGCAGGGTCTAAAGTGGTATTTTAAAAGAAAATAAAGTATGGTTACATTTTCCAAATTTGGATTACAAAAAGTGGCAAAAAGTGAGTTTTCCCAAAATTAAATCACATCGAGAAGCATTCAAGATAAGTATGGGATATTGACACCCATTTGCCTCAACTTTCCATGGTTGTCATCCCCTATCTCCATCTACCATCACCGCCGTCACCAACAAAGGAGGAGGAGGAGGAAGAAGAAGAAGAAGAAGAAGAAGAAGAAGAAGAAGAAGAAGAAGAAGAAGAAGAAGAAGAAGAAGAAGAAGAAGAAGAAGAAGAAGAAGAAGAAGAAGAAGAAGAAGAAGAAGAAGAAGAAGAAGAAGAAGAAGAAGAAGGACAACCAGGCGTTCGGATCTAATTGCCCTAACCCGAAATTGATGTCGTTCGAAAAACTAGTCTGAGCGTGCCTCGCGATGCTCGAATCCAAACACAAATTTTTCTCTCTTTTTTTTCCTCTCTCCTTTCTTGTTCTTCAATGTGCAAACGACAAGAAGGGGGTGGAGGGGATGAAGGGTTGTGGAGTGTTTTAGGGTTTAGGGGTACCTTTGGCATTTAATATTTTTTTAGTTGAGGTGTTTTCATAACTTTGTGGAGTGTTGATGGGGCAATAGACTGATCAGACCTAATTTGGGGTAGATCTAATTTGGAGATCTGGAGTAGTGTGAATAAAACAAGATCGGCTTGGCCTGAGCGAGAGTCTGGCTAGGCCCGTTGGGAAAACAGGACATCAGGAAAGATGGGTACAGCTCTTCTTTTCTCCTGAGCTGACAGAAGCGCTCTACCAGAAAATACTTGACTAGAGCCAAGCCCGGTATTGATACTGAGGTGATGAGGAGGAAGACCTGGAACGGGGAAGACCTGTTTTCCGGGACTCCCAATAAAGAGACAAGTGGGGACCACTTGTCAGAATTGGTTGCGTAATGGCCCGTGATTCGCGGCACATGCTCCTGAGATCCCAGCTGGGGTCCCCACTAGGAGAAACTATAAGTATCTCAACCACAAGGCTGAGAGAGGTATGTCATTCTTGGAGCATTCCTTCTTATTTTCTGAAAAACACCTCAAACACTTACTGACTTAAGCTTTCGGAGAGGTTTCCACCGGAAAACCACCGGTGGTCCTTTCTAACTTGTGTTTGCGGTGCAGATCAGGCGAGTGTTCCAGGTTCCAGGTGTTCTTAACATTGGTCATTTTTTCGGTTGAAACAATTGGCGCCGTCTGTGGGAAATCGATCAAGCTAAGGCGTGAGGTTTTTCTTTTTATCCTATGGCTTCAGACGGTTTACGGCGGAACTTGGTGGGAGAGCTCGGCGGAACCCCTAGTTCCGCTGCATCGTGGGGGATGCCTAGGTCAACAGATACGTCGGCGATGGGGCCAGGAGAGACAGCGCCATCGGCAGGGGCCGCGCCTGGCACCACACCACCCCCACCCAGTAGATCTGTGCCAACTACAGGTGGCTCATTTAACGAATCCTTCCTTTTGCAGCTCTCGGAGCTAATTGGCAAAGCCGTGGAGACGGCGGTGGAAAAGAAGTTTGCGGTGATGGCGACGCCACCATCCAACACGCCACCAGCACGAACTGTCCCAGTGGTGGGAACGGAGCCATCGCGAGGACAGCATGCGGATCGGGCTCCTTTACAAGACGGGGAAGAGCACCTCTCCACCTCCGACAGTGAGACTTCAAGCCAAACTAATCCAGGTTTGGCTGAACAGATGCAGAGTTTGCAAAAAGAGGTGAGGGAGTTTAAGAGGAAAATGGCGACTGGCGGCGTGATTCCGGCGAGAAGGGGTACGCCATTTACTGAGGAAGTTATGCGAGATGATGTGCCGGCTTCATATCGCTCTCTAGGCTTCGAGTACAATGGAACCACGGACCCGTTGGACCATCTTAGCCGCTTCGAGATCGCGACAGCCCTGCATAAATTTTCAGATGCTGTCATGTGTCGGGTCTTCCCGATGACTTTTACTAAATCAGCCCAGCTCTGGTTTAGTCAGTTGCCGCTGAGGTCTATCAGCAATTTTGACGAGTTCAGCTCAACCTTTTTACACTAGTTCACGAGCTGTAGAAAGTATCAGAAAATGCCGCTCGAACTTTTCAGTTTGAAGCAGAAAGAGAATGAGAGTTTGCGTGCTTATATTAATAGATTTACGACAGCAAAGCTGGAGGTGCCCTCTGCGTGTGAGGAGCTGTTGGTGAATGCTCTGGCGCAGGGTCTGAGGAGAGGTGACTTTTTTCAATCGCTGGTTGTCAAACCAGCCCTGAAGTTTGGAGAACTATTGGAACAAGCTGAGAAGTATATTCACCTTGAGGAGGCCTTGAAAATCAAAGATGAGGGAGAAAAGAAGAGGGAGAGATACGATTGTGATAACAGGGCTGCTACAAAGAAACCGAGGCCAGACCTTTCTGGTGGGAGACCTCGTTTTGACAGGTACACCCCTTTAGCAATTCCACAGGGCGAGATCCTGCAGGCCATATAGAAACATCCAGACCTGAAATGGCCTAAGACCTACTCACAGAAACCTAAGAAGGAAAAATCTGATCGATTCTGCCGTTTCCATAACGAATATGGGCACAATACCGAAGAGTGTACGCATCTGAAGGATGAACTGGAGAGAATGGTTCAGGCTAGGCACCTGAAGGACTATGTCCGTATGAGGAGGGAAGAGGTCAGGTTTGGCAACAAGGGCTATGACAGGTCTAACTAGGGCAAGAGGGACCAGGATAGAGGCCGCTCTGATGGAAGACGAGCTGATCAAGCCCAGGTTATTCATGGGGAAATCGAGATGATCACTGGAGGAGAGCTGGAGGAGCACTCCAAGAGGACGCAGCACAGTTATGTCAGAGCTGCGAAAGACTTAGTTCGAAAATCGCGCGATGTGGGACAAATGACCTCTACCCCTAACATCTTTTTTGGGTCAGAAGATGGTGATGGCGTTTTGGTCCCGCACATGGATGCTCTGGTTATAACGACAACTATCGCCAATTATAATGTGCGACGGATCTTTGTGGATACCGGAAGTTCTGCCGACATCCTGTTTTATGACTGCTTCCGACAATTGAAATTGGATGTGGAGCTGGAGGAGGTGACTACCTCTCTAGTCGGCTTTGCAGGGGGAGCCTTGAAACCGATGGGAGCTGTCAGGCTCCTCGTGAACCTAGGGGAAGAGCCTTATAGGGTGATAAGGATGGTTTGTTTCTTGGTTGTAGATGTGCCATCCTCTTACAATGTCATGCTTGGAAGATCCTCCCTAAGTCAGTTCCAAGCTGTAATATCAGTCTTTCGTATGAAGATGAAATTCCCGCCAGAAGACGGAACAGGAGAGGTCAGAGGTGACCAATATGCCTCAAGACAGACCTATGTTGAGTGCATCAAGAGGAACACCGAGGATGAGAGGCAGAGCAAGAAGGCTCGGATAGAGCAGCCGCGGACAACTCAGACTCGAGGTGAGGAGGGATTGATGCTCGTAGAAGTTGTCCCGGGTGATGAGAGTAGAATTCTCCGCGTGGGGGCGACGCTCAGCCCAGAAGTCTTGACAACCCTGGTAGCTTTGTTAAGAGAGAATACAGATGTGTTTGCGTGGTCCCCTCAGGATTTAGTAGGTATTGATCCGGAAGTGATGGAGCACCGTCTGAACATCAGCTTAGATGTGAAGTTGGTAAAGCAGAAGAAGCGGAATTTCGGACCTGAGAAAGAGGCCATAATTGAAGCAGAGGTGGAAAAATTACTTAATGTTAAGCATATCCAGGAAATCCAATTCCCAGAATGGCTCTCCAATGCTGTATTAGTTCCCAAAACCCAAGAGGATTGGAGAATGTGCATTGATTTCCGTGACCTTAACCGAGCTTGTCCGAAAGATCACTACCCACTTCCGAGGATTGATCAATTAGTTGATTCTACTGCTGGATGCGAGCTCCTGAGTATGATGGACGCCTCACAGGGTTATCACCAGATCAGACTGGCGAAAGAGGATTGGAAGAGAGTCAGCTTTAACACCCCGAAGGGTACCTACTGTTATGTGGTCATGCCTTTTGGGCTAAAAAATGCTGGTGCCACATACCAGAGATTAGCAGATAAAATGTTTAAAAATCAGCTTGAGGCCAACCCGAAAAAGATACGAGCAATTATGGAGATGCAGGCACCCAGGAATATTAAAGAAATGCAGTGTTTAGCGGGACGTATTAATGCCTTGAGCCGATTTGTCTGGCGCTCGGCAGAAAAAAGCCTCCCTTTCTTCCAAGCTTTGCGTAAAAAAGCCCATTTTGAGTGGACTAGAGAATGTGAAGATGCGTTTAAAATGTTGAAAGAACACTTGACTGGTATGACCTTGCTCACAAAACCTGTTCTAGGAGAACCCCTTATCTTGTACTTATCGGTCGGACAGCAAGCAGTTAGCTCTGTCTTAATTCGAGAAGAAGGAAAGGTACAGAAACCAGTCTACTACTGGAGTAAGATCTTACACGATGCTGAAGTGAGATATGTCGAGGTAGAGCGGGCGGTGCTAGCTCTAGTAGGCACAGCCCAGAAATTGCGCCCATATTTCCTCTCACATAGTATAGTCGTACGGACAAACCTGCCATTGAAAGCCGTCATGGATAAGCCAGAGGCGTCGGGGAGACTGGTCAAGTGGATAATCGAGCTAAGTGAATTTGATATTAGCTTTGAGGTCAGAATGGAAATTAAAGCCCAGGCCTTAGCTGATTTCATGCAAGAAATGACCGGTCCTCCGGGAGAGTTGAAGGAATGGACGATTTTTACGGATGGCTCTGTCTGTAACCAGGGCTGTGGAGCTGGAATAGTTTTAACGGATCCAACAGGCACATCCACTGAGTTCGCCATTCGGCTGAGCACAACATTTTCTAATAACGCTGATGAGTATGAGGCCCTTTTAAGAGGAATTCAGATGGCGAAAGACCTAGGTGCAGAGCAAGTATGCGCCAGGGTAGATTCTCAGCTTGTTTGCAAGCAGATCAGCGGAGAGTTTGAAACAAGAGAAGAAAATATGCAGAAATATCTAGCTAAGTATAGAGAGCTTGCTAGAGGTATGAAAGGCCTAACGGTCCTTCAGATCCCTAGAGAAGAAAATGGAAGAGCTGATTTCTTGGCAAAGGTGGCCAGCTCAGCTGCAGATTGTCAAGAAAGGGTGATTACTCTACTACAGGCGGATGGAGAATTTGGAACAGAGAAGGTATGCTCAATCATCGAAGGGAAGGACTGGCGCTCTCCTATAAAGGCGTACTTGGAACAGGAGGTCTTGTCGGATGACAGACAGGAAGCGGCGAAAATACGAACTAGGGCTGCCAGGTTTTGCCTAATTAAGGGAGAACTGTTTAAAAGAGGATTCGGCCAGCCCTTATTGAGATGCCTGAGTCAGGAAGAAGGAGCTCTGGTAATGCATGAGATTCATGAGGGGTGTTGCGGCAATCACATGGGGGCTAGAGCTCTAGCCAGCAAGGTATTGAGGGCAGGTTATTTTTTGCCTTTGTTGAGGAAGGAGGCTGAGGTCTTCGTGAGAAAATGCGAAAAGTGTCAGAAGATGGCTCCTTTGATCCATCAGCCTGCGGAAGAGCTGTTAACAATGAGCTCCCCTTGCCCTTTTGCGAAATGGGGGATTGACCTTGTTGGTCCGTTTCCGATGGCTCCAGCCCAGAAAAGATTTTTAATTGTAGCCATAGACTATTTCAGTAAGTGGGTTGAGGCGGAAGCTCTGGCAAAAATAACGGAGGAGGCGGTGATGGGATTCATATGGAAAAATGTTGTCTGTCGCTTTGGTGTGCCAAGAGTCTTGATATCAGATAATGGTACTCAGTTCACGGGAACCAAAATTAAGGCCTGGTGTGTTAAGATGAAAATCCAGCAGCATTTCACGTCTATATACCATCCGCAGGCGAATGGTCAAGTCGAGGTGACTAACCGCATTCTTGTCCAAGGACTTTAGTCACGATTGGAAAGGTCTGGAGGGAAATGGGTGGAAGAGCTGAATGCAGTACTTTGGGCATATCGCACAAATCCAAAGGGAAGTACAGGTGAAACCCCCTTTAGCCTGGTGTATGGCATGGATGTTGTAGTGCCTACGGAGATCAGCTTGGAGACACACTGGATTCGGAATTTCGATGAAGAGCAGAACGAGCTGTTGAGGCAAGATGCCCTGGATTTGATCGAAGAAAAAAGAGAGCAGGCCGCAGCCAGAATGGCCCATATCAAGGGGAGGATAAAGGCCACATATGATAAATCCGCAATTAAGAGGCAATTTCAGGTAGGAGACCTGGTTTTGTGAAGGTTTGATTTAGGAAGGGCCAAAGGAAAATTAGATGCCACGTGGCAAGGCCCGTTCAGAGTCACTAAGGTTCTGGCTGGAGGGGCGTATGTGCTGGAAGAGCTGGATGGGACCGATATCCCCCGCGCTTGGAACATTACCAATCTGCGAAAATTTTATACGTAATTAACCCTTAACGTTTGCTTATTTATTAAATGAAAAGCTGCAGAGTTAACGTTCGAGGATTCCCGTAATTTCTCCTAACTAGATGGCCAGTAAGATCATTATTTCTGAATGAATCCCAGAATTCATTATTAGCGATGAGTCACCTTTAGTCTTTGATTGACAAACGGTAAAGACACTTACAGAGAAAACTGAAAATACAAGGAGATATCTTAGCGTAGAAAAAACAACAAAATAAAAGTAAAAGCCTTAAGACGGAGGTGTAGAAGCAAGAAGTTGACGGAGTCGTTGGATCTCTTCCTCATGTTCCAGAAGGTGGACACGAAACCGGTCCGATACATCCACGGCAATATCCCAGTCGACATACAATTCAGAGTTCTCCCTTTTCAGGTCGAGAATGAGTTGCTGAAGGCGATGTCGTTCATGACGGTATTGCAGTTTCCTCTCAGCCAATTTCTCCGCACGTTCCTGCAACTGGGAAACTTCTTCCCTGAGTCGATTCCTCTCATGAAGCAGTCGGATATGCTCCTCGACGGAAGTGTTGTTGGAAGACGATGACGACACCATTATGCGGGGAAACAGAGAATAGATGCCATTATATATAGGAAAGGAAAAGGCGGGAAATTACATTAAGTTGGCGCGCAGAGGGCTTAGAAAAGGCGGGAAATTACATTAAGATTGGCGCGCAAAGGACTTAGAAAAGCCAGGATTGGCTAAGGACGGATGTCCTAAAATGCTGCCCGACCTGACTGTTGGTTAAGCCAGGATTGGCTAAGGACGGATGTCCTAAAATACTGCCCGACCTGATTGTCGGTTAAGCCAGAATTGGCTAAGGACGGATGTCCTAAAATGTTGCCCGACCTGATTGTCGGTTAAGCCAGGATTGGCTAAGGACGGATGTCCTAAAATGTTGCCCGACCTGATTGTCGGTTAAGCCAGGATTGGCTAAGGACGGATGTCCTGAAGTTTCGCCTGATCTGTTTGTTAGTATTAGCCAGGATTGGCTAAAAAGGACGGATATCCTCGATTTTATCTGCCCTGATTGCCAGTTTAAAGCCAGAATTGGCTAAGGACCGATGTCCTAAAACTTTGCCCGACCTGACTGTCGGATAAGCCAGGATTGGCTAAGGACCGATGTCCTCAGTTTTCGCCTGACCTGTTTGTCAGTATTAGCCAAAATTGGCTAAGGACGGATATCTTCGATTTTATGTAACCTGATTCTAAGTACAGGCTAGGGGTGAACGCCTCGATTTGCCTGATCAGGTAGTGGGAATTAGCTCAGGCTAGCTAGAAGACACACGCATTGATCTCCTGATCTGGATGTCAAAAGCAACAAACCAACCTATGCATACATGCCTGACCTGTCGGTCAGCTAGAGCGTATGAATGGCTGGACTGGACTAAGGTACGAAACCTTCAGAGGTAAATGCTTAAGAGTCAACATTACTGTGTGCATGAATTGAACGATTAGAAGCAAATGAAAAAGTGATTAACAGATTATTTGAGCAAGTATTGAGAAAGAACTCAAGAAATGTATACATTATCGCACAAAAGACACTGGCCGCCTACACCTTTCAGAAAAGGTTGGCGACTTTGATTACATGAGATTGCAGGAAAACAGTGAAAAATAAAGCTAAGGTGTTTAGCTATGAGAAGATCTCCGATCTGAAGCCAGAGATCGACAAACCCGCCAGAGTTCACGCTCTGTTTCGTGCAGGCGGCGGCGATATTTGTCGGAACGATCGGCAAGCGTTGGAACTTCGCCGGCAGCGGCGGTCAGGCGACCTACCGATTCGGTCAGGTCCGCCTTTTCCTCTTGGAGTTAGCGGTTAACTTGCCGGAGCTCAGCCCACTCTCTTTTATAGAAACGTTTCTTCTGGCGTTTCCTCTCCAACAATTGGTAGAGATAACCAACTTTCTCCTTGAGCGCGACCAGTTGGTCGGAAAGCTTGAATTTCTCCACAACTAGAGAGATGTTTTTTCTCTTCACCGTATTAAGTTCTTCGATCAAAGGAGACGAAGACATTTTTCAGATTGATTGGTGAAATAATAAATACAGGCATGTATTTAAGGAAGTAAGGGCGCATGGAAAGAGAATGGTAAGGGTACTAGGGTTTCCGGAAAATCAGGAAACCCTAGAGAACTCGAAAGCCATAACGAGACAAAATACAAGAAGTTTATTGTTTATCCAAAGGCAGGCAGTACAAACTTCAAATATAAATCAAACAAGCCACACAGGCAATACATCAGGTCTGTCTAAAAAAAAAATAAAGGCGTAGAAAGCTAAGGCTCTGCATCCAGTTATGTGGCTAGCTGTTCCACAACATCTTCAACCAGGGCACCGGGGGACGTTCCTCCTGGCAGCTCACCCAGACCAGTGAAGGTTAGGGATGGAGAAGAGTCAAGGACAGCTAAGGTGAGATCCTGGTCTGGATGAGACGCAGCAGGCAGAGGAGAGTGAAAGAGAGAAAGGATGTGCTCTGCGAACTCCGTAGCCTCAGCAAGGTGCAAACGGTCCTGCTCCCGGGCATAAACAAAAGAGGCAGGCTCAGGAGGATTTTTCAGTGGAAGGTCCCAATCAAAGATAGCGCTGGGGTCATCCACGTTGGTTGCGCTCCACTTGGCCTGCTTGTCAAGGGAAAAATAGTAATAGTTCATGGCCTCGGGGAGAAGCATGGAGTAGAGCTCTTTGGACCCTAGGAAATCCCTCTTGGCCTCCTCTCTAGCCAACTGAATTAACCTTAGGCCCTCTTCGGTGCCTAGAAATTCCATCCTCCACTCTGCCTTGGCTTTGATCAAGGCCTCATCCGCCAGACTGCGAGCCTCAGCCAGGGTTTCGTCCCTTGCCTCAGCACGAGCGGTCTCGATCATCTTCGCCTGTGCCTTGAGAATCTCTCCAGTTTCAGCCTTTGCTTTCTTGAGCTTCTCCCTCAGCTCTCTTAGCTCTTCCAATTGCCTTTTTAGCTGCACTCCTCTCTCCTTAGCAAGAGTCCTGATGCGCTCCATTTTCACGACGAGCTCCTTGTTCTCCTTAACCACACCAAAATGGATTAACGATCTGGTAATGCGGGTGGCCAGAAGGGCCTTCTTGGAGGCAGCCTAATCAGTAAAAATCAATAAAAATTAGCACAGGAGCAAATGGTATGCCATGGGTATGAGGAACAAGAAATTTACCCGGGCTTCGTCCAGACACCAGGACTCCAGTAACTGATGATCCGTCATTCTTTCCAAGCCTGGTTGGTCTGCAGGTAGCAGTTGCCGGAGCATGTACTGTATGGCAGTCTCCCCCGAGCAGTTGGCGATTGAATTAATCGGGGGTGGGCTGCTACGAGTAACGGCAGGAGGACCATTGTGAGCTGAGGGGACTAGAGTACGCTCGCTGGGGGCTGTGCGCGGCCTCTTGGAAAGAGGAAGTGTATCTCCCTCTGAGTCAGAGGAAGAGGGTCTCGCGAGAACAGGTTGAGGAGGCAGTTGAGCAGGATTAGAGCTAACTTCTGGAAGGGAGTCTTGAGCGGGTCTAGAAGGTCTCACCCCATGCTCGGCAGACCTGGAGGTTCCGCTGGCTCTCCTCTTGGCTGCCTCAATCATTTCGCGCATCATCTTGTATGGAAGCATAAGAAAAGAGAGTTTAGGGTAAAACAAATAAGCAAAACAAGCCCAGAAGGAGAGAAATTATACCGATCTCTTTGGTTAAAGGGGCTGTTTCGGACCCATTGTTAAAAAAACCCAAGACAGAGGGAAGGAGAAGGTCAGTCACATGGAGAGGATTCTCATTTAAAGTAGAAATAATTTTCTTTATACGGGAAGACCTGTTAGTAGAAGACATAGGGGGATATGTAGGTAATCCTTCAATGGGCTTAGGATTGAAACCCTAGTCCTCGCTACAATAAACAAAGAAGAATTTTTTCCTCCAATCCTTGTTGGAGGTAGGAAGTTTAAATAAAAAGTGAACTCCAGGTCGGGCTGTCAAGTAAAAACAACCTGGAAAAGAGCTTTTCGCTTGGAAAAGCTGGAAGAAGGTATGAGCAGAAGGGTCCAGACCAGCATAACGCATTGTTAGACTATAACAGACCATGATACGGAAGGAGTTAGGGGTAAATTGAAAAACGGGTATCTGGTATATTTTGGCTATTTCCAGCATTAACGGGTGTACGGGAAGACGTAGGCCTGCCTGAAACTGGTCTTGGTAAAAGGTTAACCATCCAGCCAGCGATTGACAGACTAATATACCTGCCGGAGGGTAATAGACATCATAAGGATCGGAGATTTTGTGTCTATGGCGGATTTCCTCCACCATCCTTTTACTCAGGATGGAGGTGATTTTGGGGTGATCGGCGGCGGCCGGAGGATATTCCAGGCCGCCGGAGGAAGAGGAGAGGGCAGCCACCGCCGCGGCTGCCGAAGAAGAGAGGGATAAAGAATCGGAGTCCACCGTGGGGGTGCCTGATGGGGAAGGAGAAGAAACTCTCGTTGTTATAGGAAGGTCTGATAGTGAAGGGGAAGGTAGTATCGCCATCGTCGAAGTAGCAGGCGGCGAAGAAGCGTTGTTAGGGGGAGCGTTAGAAGACGACGCCATTTTAAGGAAATTAAAAGGAGATCAGGGGTTAAGAGAGGTACCTGGTTTGTAAAAGATTGCTGGAAAAATCAAACTGAGAAATTTAAATCGGAGAGGATCGCCATAAATTCCGAGAGAGAGAGAGAGGAGGCTTGAGAGATTTGGAGAACTGAAAAATGCAAAGTGAGAGTTCAGCGGGGAATAAAAAGAGATAAGATAAAATTTGAAAATCGGAAATCGATAAGCGGGGATTTGAAAGGATCCTCGCATTTAATGTTGGCAGAAGAAAAGTACCCTAGGCGGTGAGCTGGAGCGACAACCGCCCTAGAGTAGGGCTAACGTGGCAGTACTGGGGAAGGCGTGAAAATATGGTAATGGATTTGGGAATGAACCGACACCACTAGCGCCTGTAATTAGGTTTCAAGCGGATTTCTCGGGATCCGTGCAAAGCACGAGGAGTGATGAACGTGTGAATCCTCATTTATGGCGAACACCCCGGGGTATAGCAGTTCTACCCCAATACTTGTAGGGGGGAGGAGTTGATGGGGCAATAGACTGGTCAGACCTAATTTGGGGTAGATCTGATTTGGAGATCTGGAGTAGTGTGAATAAAACAAGATCGGCTTGGCCTGAGCGAAGGTCTGGCTAGGCCAGTTGGGAAAACAGGACATCAGGAAAGATGGATACAGCTCTTCTTTTCCCCTGAGCTGACAGAAGCGCTCTACCAGAAAATACTTGACTAGAGCCAAGCCCGGTATTGATACTGAGGTGATGAGGAAGAAGACCTGAAATGGGGAAGACCTGTTTTCCGGACTCCCAATAAAGAGACAAGTGGGACCACTTGTCAGAATTGGTTGCGTAACGGCCCGTGATTCGCGACACATGCTCCTGAGATCCCGGCTGGGGTCCCCACTAAGAGAAACTATAAGTATCTCAACCACAAGGCTGAGAGAGGTATGTCATTCTTGGAGCATTCCTTCTTATTTTGTGAAAAACACCTCAAACACTTACTGACTTAAGTTTCGAAGAGGTATCCACCGGAAAACCACCGGTGGTCCTTTCTAACTTGTGTTTGCGGTGCAGATCAGGCGAGTGTTCCAGGTTCCACGTGTTCTTAACATTGGTCATTTTTTGAATTGAAACAAGTGTTAATATCTCACCCCAAAAAATATGGTACAGCAGAAGAATATTTCAAAATGACGATTGCAAAATACTTTTGGTCTTTGACATTGGCCCCCACAACATATTCGTTCGAGAAATGTTAATAGTAATAAGAAGTAAACAAAAAATAAAAAATTAGTAAAATTATATGAATTTAAAAAAATCATCTGGCCCAACCTCATTTCTGTCTAAATAATATTAATAAATAAAAAAACAATGGACTTATATGATATATCTTTTTAAAAAATCTTCAAATATTTATCCAAATAATCTTAGAAATAAGAAAACAAATACTTAAAAAACTTATTTAATCTTAAAAAATAATATTTCGTTAAAGCGCACTTTACGTCCTGACAACGTCATTGGTCCCTATGTATTCGATGAATTATTAATTTCTGAAAAGAAAAGAACGTTCCACCTGAAAATAAAAACTTAAAATTGGCAACTCTCTAGAATCAAGAATACAAGATAAAAAAGAATACAATAACGATAGAAGATTTTTCATTAGCTAGTTATGTTGGTAAATATTTTATGAGTTTTACAAGTTACTTAATTTATTGTTATTACATTTTATCTTTTTTTTTCGTAGTGATATGAATTGGATTCGACTATTTGATATTTGGAATGAAACACACATATTGATGAATATAGTACCAAATAAACCCTTGATTAATACATTAAATTAGTAAGAAACTGAGTACATTGTAAACACACAAATGAGCCCTATCTAGTTCTATAGAAAAATTTCACAAACGAGATGAATTAATATGAATACGGTTAGGAAAACTAAAAACTTCTATACATTAAATTAGTAAGAAACTGAGTACATTGCAAACACACAAATGAGATGAATTAATATGAATAGGGTTAGGAAAACTAAAAACTTCTGGTTTTGAAAAAGTGAAAACGTCAATTTTTAAAATAAAAATACAAATACTTGTGTTAGGCCAGATTAACGGGTCATAACCCGTTAGGTCATTTGATCTGATACTATAATATATTGGTTTTTGTAACGTGATATATTGATTTTTATTGTAAATTATTAGTTTTTCATAAATCTCTAACCCGTGTTATGATATATTGGTTCTTGTACTGTGATATATCTGTACTATGATGTATTGGTTTTTTATTATAATATTTTATTTTTGTATTATAATATATTAATATAAAATTTTAGTCTAATGAATAATCCGTAAGTCCGTTCTAACACGAGTGTTGTCCAAATAAAAATTGATGAGCCAAAACGCCACTCTCTTAAAACTGGAGGTAGTATGTGTTTACGTATTTAGTCTTGATTATATTATAATCAAAATCATAACAAAATGCATATATATTGGTGGCATTATATTAGTCTACGGTTCCATATGTTATAGATACCATTTGATTCAATTTAAATAAGCTATTCAAAGTGATTTTGTTCTATTTTCCAATTTAGTACTTGTCATGAACTCATCTTAATTTCTATATTTGTTTCTTTATTTTATTTATTTATTTTTAATTTTTTGATATGTAATTAAGGAAACGTACTGATGATCATTTATATATCTAATTTATAAAACAATCCCAACATTAAGTGGCTGTAGTTTAGTGGTAAGAATTCCACGTTGTGGCCGTGGAGACCTGGGCTCGAATCCCAGCAGCCACATATTATTTCTTATTTTGTGAACATAGAGTTTATTTTAAATTTGTTATAAATAAAAGAAATATACCAATTAGTGGCTGTAGTTTAGTGGTAAGAATTCCACGTTGTGGCCGTGGAGACCTGGGCTCGAATCCCAGCAGCCACATCTTATTCCTTTTTTTTTTCTTTACCTTTACTTTTGGCCCTTTTTTAATTTGTTCTTTTGTTGCTAGGAAACATCAAAATGAGCCAATTTTGACATTTACATCTATTGCTTATTTAAATACCAAATCAAAGTAAAGTAAGCAACATCATTACAATTGCCCATATGGGCATATTATTTGTAGTTTGAAAAACTGAAGAGTATGTAAAAATGGGAAAAATTATAATAATGTCTTTAATGTTTAGGTGTGAGTGTCTATATGATATCGTAGCTGGTCTCTTTCATATTCCGTAATGATAAAGAAGAGTTAAGGCCTTCCTAAATTATTTTGGGTGGCAAATAAATATAAAGTAAAGTTTTATTAAAATTTAGAATCTTCTATTAACCAAAGTCTTTTTTAACCTTTAAATAAGTTTTTGCATTTATTTTTAATTAAAAATAAAAGATAATAGAAATAAATATGTTGAAAAATCTTTCTTATCTCAATTTAATTTTTAATAAAAAAATAAACAATAACAGTTGTTGCAAATTTTTTGTCTTATTTTAATTTAGTTTGTAATTAAAAATATAAAATAACAAAAACAAAAATGTTGGAAATATCATACTTTTTGCTTAAGGGTTTTCACTGTTCTTGCTTCTCAATCACTCGTCTTTCTCTCGAAATATTTTGATAATCAAACATAATCTTTCACCTGGATTTGTCCATATACTTTGATTAGTTTTATTTTAGCAAAAAATAAATACTTCCTATTAACCATCGTGTATAAGAAAAAAGGGTTAAAGGATCGACTGGGTTAAATTTAAATTCAAGAATTGATTATGTGAGTCAAACACTACAGCAATTGCTGACGGGCAGATCCGTCAGCAAATTGTTCGCTAACGAGTAACGTCCCCTCAGGCATTTATGCACCAATTTAAGTCCCACATATGACATGTGTGAAATTCGAACCCGCGACCTCTTGCAAATAGAGGAGAACGGTGTTACCGTCTTGACAAGTCAATTATATGTGAAAGTTTATATATTTTTAATATATATTAGATATGTGAATTAAGTTATAAGTTATATTTAATTATATTATATTTATAAATGTAGGTTATATTTATGAATAATGATATTATAAATATATTATATAAAATAATTATAAATATATTTTATATATAAATAATGATATATTATTATTATAATATATAATATTATTTATAAATATATAAATATATAATCATATATTATATTTATAAATGTATATTATAATTAAATCAAATTTATAATTAGTTAATTAATTAATTATGTATAATATATTATATTTATAAATGAATAATAATTATATATTTTATTTTATAAATAATTAATTATATTATAAATTTATATTTTTATATTTATTTTATATCCCTTTAAATACTTATATATATATATATATATATATATATATATATATATATATATATATATATATATATTATAAAATGATAATATAACTATAGACGGGGCTTGAAACCCCGTCAGCATTTTTTTTTTATTATTATTGCTGACGGCAGAGACTCGTCAGCATCTTTTTTTTTTCTTTTAATTTTGCTGACGGGAATTGACCCGTCAGCAAATCCGTCGCCCAAAAAAAATGTTGACGGGTTGTTGACGGCCATTACCCGTCATTATTTAATTTTATTTTATTTTTCTTCCGTCAGAAGCCGTCATCAATTTTCTTTTTCCCGTCAGAAGCCGTCATCATATGCTGACGTGTTTTGGCCATGAACATATTCCGTCAGCATTCACCTATTTTTTTTTTACTGAAACTTGCATACATTTCCGCATTGTTGATATGTCTTGAATCTCTCACTTCGGCGAGTATGCAGTTTTGGGCCTTAAGCCCAATTTAGTGCATTCTCTCAATACTATAAATATGGTCTTTGAGATCAGAAATCTGTAACCCTAATCAGTTAATAAAATTCGTTCTTCTCTCTGCCTGTGGACGTAGCCAATTTGGTGAACCACGTAAATTTGTGTCTTCTTTACGTTTTTCTGTTTATTACTTTATAATCCTATTCATTCGTAACAAACTGGTATCAGAGCCTGATCGATTTGATTAGGGTATTTCCACACCGTTAGGGTTTCTTTTGCCGATAGAGAATGTCTGCTTTCAACGTAAAGGTTGACAAATTCACCGGGAGAAAAAGTTTTGGATTATGGCAGATCAAGATGCGATCTCTGCTGAAGCAGCGGGGTCTGTGGGCACCGCTATCAGGAAAACCTAAATCTAAGGATGTAGATGAAGAAGAGTAAAATACCTGAGAAGAAAAGGCCCACTAGACTATTATGTTATGTCTGTCTGACGATGTTATCATCGAGGTTGCTGATCAGGAAACTGACGCTGCTTTCTGGTTGAAGTTAGAGAGTCTCTACATGACGAAGTCTCTAACCAACAAGTTTCTCTTGAAGCAACGTTTGTTCCGTTTACGCATGCAGGAAGGTACTCCCCTTCGTGATCATCTAGACAAATTAAATAAAATTTTACTATATTTGCGTAATATTGATGTTAAAGTAGAAGATGAGGACGTTGCTTTAATTTTGTTAGTATCTTTGCCTGAATCGTATGAGAATTTTGTTGAATCGTTTATTACTGGGAAAGATACTCTGTCTCTGGAAGATGTTCGGTCTGCCCTTCACAACAGAGAAGACCGTCAACGGGTAACTGGCTCTACAACAAAAAATCAGGCATCGGGGCTGTTTGTCACAGGTAAAGAAAAAGGGAGATTTGGGAAGAAAACTGGGAAGCCAAATCAGAAAGATTCAAAAGGTCCTAAAACCGAAGACATCTGCAATTACTGTAAAGAACCAGGGCACTGAAAGAATGATTGTCCTAAGAAAAAGAGGAAGCAGGAGAAGAAAAGGGGGTGTCGGCGGTTCTGCAGCTGTGGCAGAAACTGATACGAACTCTGAAGAAGATCTGACTTTGGTTGCTGCTGGACAGTCTCATCGTAATGATGTGTGGGTTCTTAATTTTGGGGCATCGTACCATATTTGTTCTAACAAGAAGTTCTTCTCAACCTATGGGCAGATAGATGGAGGAAATATTTTCATGGCAAACAGTGTTGTCTGCAAAGTGGTTGGAATTGGCTCAGTAAGGATACGGACAAATGATGGAGTATTCTGCACCTTGAATGAAGTCAGACATGTTCCATAAATGACGAAGAATCTGATATCATTGAGTCTTCTTGACAGTAAGGGTTTCAGTTTCAAAGGTGAAGGTGGAGTTATGTATGTCTGTCAAGGTTCAAAGGTGGTCCTAACAGGCCTGAAACGTGGTACCTTATATTATCTGCAAGGTTCCACTGTGACAGGTTATGCTGATGTTGCATCATCCGAGGTTCAGACCACGAATATGACCAGGTTGTAGCATATGAGGCTCGGTCATATGGGAGAAAGAGGGATGCAGATTTTGTCAAAGCGGGATCTTCTTTTTGGGCATAAAGTGCATAGTCTTGAATTCTGTGAACATTGTGTGTTTGGAAAGTTTCATCGTAACAAGTTCCCAAAGAAGGCCATTCATCAGACCAAGGGGACTCTTGAATACATTCATATGGATTATTGGGGTACGTCACGTGTTGAGTCTATTGGAGGCCATAGATATTTTGTGTCTATGATTGATGACTACTCAAGGATGACTTGGATAATTATGATGAAGAACAAAGTGAAGCGTTCAAGAGATTTAAGCAGTGGAAGACGTTGGTAGAAAATCAGACTGGGAAGAAGATCAAGCGACTGTGAACTGATAATGGCCTGGAGCTCTGTTCATCTGATTTCAACAAGTTCTGCAAGGATGCAGGGATTGCTCAACACCACACCATTCGACACACGCCGCAGTAGAATGGTGTGGTAGAGCGCATGAATCAGACATTGCTGGAGAGAGCGAGATGCATGCTCTCAAATGATGTTTTGGCTAGAAAGTTTTGGGCAGAAGCAGTAAACACGGCGTGCTATTTGATCAACTGTGGTCCTCACACTGGCATTGATTGCAAGACACCTTACGAGGTATGGTCTAATAAACCTGCAGATTATTCGTTGTTGAGAGTTTTTAGGTGTACTGTTTACTATCATGTTAGTGAGGGTAAATTAGAACCAAGAGCTAAGAAGGGTATATTTGTTGGTTTCGGGGATGGAGTTAAGGGATATAGAATCTGGTCACCTTTAGAGAATAGAGTTATATTCAGCAGGAATGTGATTTTTGATGAGAATTCTATGCTTAACCCCGCTGTGAAGTCCATTGGTGCAGAAAATTGTAGTGGTGTTGATAAACAGGTGGAGCTTCAAGTCACTCTCGATGAGAGTAAATCACAACTCCAAGGTGGAGAAGATCAACATACTACTGCTGAAAGTACAAGTTCAGATATTCATCTAGAAGCTCGCCAGACAAGCATAGCTGTTGATAGAGCTATGAGAACAGGCGTAAAGCCTCCTGTGCGATACAGTTTTGAGGATATGGTGACTTATGCATTACAAGTCGCTGATGAGGTAGAAGAGGAAGAACCATCTGTAGGTGAACCATTCACATACAGAGAGGCTGTTTCAGGTAGTGAGTCGGCTCAATGGCTCACTGAAATGAGAGAAGAGATGGAATCACTTGACAAGAATCTGACTTGGGAGCTGGTCAAACGGCCAAAGGGAGGAAGATTGTCACTTGCAAATGGATAATGAAGAAGAAGGAAGAAACCATATCTGGTGAGGGTGTGAGATACAAGGCTCGACTAGTTGCAAGAGGGTTCACACAGAAGGAGGGGGTTGACTATAATGAGAAATTCTCACCAGTGGTCAGACACACTTCCATCAGAGTGTTACTAGCAATGGTTGCACAACAGGATTTAGAACTTGAGCAACTGGATGTGAAGACAGCTTTTCTACATGGAATGCTCGAACACGATATCTACATGACTCAACCATAGGGGTTCCAGGCTCTGAGGAAGGAAGATTATGTTTGCAAGTTGAAGAGGTCCTTATATGGGCTAAAGCAGTCTCCAAGACAATGGTATAAGAGGTTTGACAGTTACATGATCCAGTTGGGATACAACAGGAGTCCACATGATTGTTGTGTGTATCACTACAAAGCAGATGATGATTCCATGATCTATCTCGTTCTGTATGTAGATGATATGCTCATAGTTGCAAAGTCCAAGTCTGATATTCAGAAGCTGAAGGACCTGCTCAGTGCTGAGTTCGATATGAAGGATTTGGGTGCTGCCAAGAAAATTTTGGGCATGGAGATATATAGGGAAAGAGAAAAGAAGAAGCTCTTCGTGTCACAGAAGAGTTACATTGAGAAGATATTTTCTAGATTTGTCATGTCTACCGCCAAGCCTATTGATACCCCAAGTGCTACAAATATTCATTTATCCGCTGATTATACACCGAAGTCTGTAGTTGAGCAGGAATACATGTCTCGAGTCCCATACTCTAATGCGGTAGGGAGTTTGATGTATGTTATGGTTTGCACGAGACCAGATCTTGCACATGCTGTGAGTGTTGTCAGTAGGTTCATGGGACGACCTGGAAAGGAGTATTGGCAAGCTGTGAAGAGGATTTTTCGTTATCTTAAAGGTACGTCTGATGTTGATCTCTTGTATGGAGGTGATGCTCATGGTTCTGTGACTGGTTACTCTGACTCTGATTATGCTGAAGATGTTGATAGTAGAAGATCTATGACTGGTTATGTCTTCACTCTTGGTGGTTCTGTTGTTAGTTGGAAGGCAACTCTATAGGCTACAGTTACTCTTTCTACAACTGAAACAGAATATATGGCACTGATAGAAGCTGCTAAAGAGGGAATTTGGTTGAAAGGGCTTGTAGGTGATCTTGGTCTACATCATGATCAAGTTATTTTGTTTTGTGACAGTCTGAGTGCAATCTGTTTGACCAAGGATCAGGTCCATCATGAGAGGACCAAACATATTGATGTGAGGTATCATTTTCTGAGAAATGAGGAGAGAATCAAGGTGATGAAAGTAGGTACTGTTGATAATCCTGCTGACATGTTCACCAAGCCGGTCCCACATAGCAAGTTTCGACATTGTTTGGACTTGCTAAACGTCAAAAGCTGTTAGTTGCCCAAGGAGGGCAAATCTGAGGCAGAAAGAAAGAGACTGTTCATCTGGCATTGTAATGATGCATTTGCAAGAAAGATTCAAATCAAGGTGGAGATTTGTTGATATGTTTTGAATTTCTCGCTTCGGCGAGTATGCAGTTTTGGGCCTTAAGCCCAATTTAGTGTATTCTCTCAATACTATAAATATGGTCTTTGAGATCTAAAATCTGTAACCATAATCAGTTAATAAAATTCGTTCTTCTCTCTGCCCGTGAACGTAGCCAATTTGGTGAACCACGTAAATCTATTTCTTTTTTACGTTTTTCTATTTTTTTACTTTATAATCCTATTCATTCATAACACGTATATTTATAGAAGTGAGATTAATCTTTGTGCGTACAATTTTATGCTTTTATTTTTCATTTTTCTTATAACAGGCCTATAATATCTTGTAAAACATAACTCTTGTGTTTATTTACCCCAAAATTACCTTAGAATCTATATAGAACTACAACCAAACATTAGACTCGTTTTCACCTCCTGTAATAATAGTCACATTCATTACTATATTACAACGATACTAATAACATTTGCAATTATACCACATGCATGCAGAGCTCGTCTCTTCTTCGTTAGAGAATGAATAGTTGATTAAATTTATGAAATAAATTTGACTTAAGACATGATCAAATTATTTTGTTATAGTATGTACTTTATATGTTTGTTTGAATGATATATAGGCTGCGCTTGCTACTATGTCAAGTATTTTCATTATCAATTTCTAAATCAAACAAATTAGCACTCACTGAACTACAACTAAATAAATGTTACATTTGTTTGAAAGTGATTTTTTTTTTTTTTTGTTTTTTCTCATTAACGCGTGAAGATCTGCTGTTATTAAATTTTGGCCCCCGAAAAGTCAGAAAATATGAATCCAATCTTGGAAAAATTGTTAAAAATCCAAGAGTTAAAGGGGTCAAAGTCCTAGTTGGAAGAAATTAAATAGGTCCAGGTGCCAGCTAATAAATATAATACTCAAACAAATACTGAAGAAATACACGTGATGCTTATATTACTACTAGTCAGAACCGAACCAAATCAAATCAAATCATTGTCCTCCCAATTAAAAAAAAAAAAAAAAGGAAAAAAGACTCCCATTTCAATCATCAATAGATATTATACATTGATGCCAAGAAAATAATAAACAAAGAAAAAATTGGAATTAGCTGATTACTCCATAATGTTTTTGGTTATTTTATATATTTAGAAGAAGAATAAAATCTAAATAAAATATCAGTAGGTCCTTAATCCTTATCACACGTTTCATGAGGACACGGAATATATATATATAATCAATTGTTTTGATAATAATATTCCTTATTATTCTTTTGCTGTTTAAAATGGGCCAATTATAATAATAATAATAATAATATTAATATTAATAAAAAATAAAGTCTTAAATTAGTAAGACGAAATAAATAAAATAAATAAAGACTTGATGAATACTTTACCGATTTTGTTGAGCTTGAAATTCTATGGTCCAGGTCCGGCTGAAATCATGTTGGGTCAGATCCAAAAATTTAACGAATAATTAACAAACGGAACCAAATTTGACTCTAATTCAATTTATTTACATCCCTATTAATACGTGTCCTTTCAAAAGAGAGAGAGAAAAATAAAAAAGCGTATATATATATGTGTGTAACAGAAATGGAGTGTAATGGGTGAGCAGAGATACACACAAGTATTTTGAGGTGTCAACAACATGCATGTCTCCTAACCTCCGTGAGCTTGAAATGGGCCCACTCCTCATGTGCTCTTTATTAGTGGGCCCCCCCTCTCTCTCTCTCTATCTCACACACACTTCTTTCTTTTACCCCCAATCAAACCAACACGAACGAACCCATATATATATATATATATATACCTTCCATTTTTATTTTTATTTTTATTTTTATTTTTATTTTCAGTCGAATCCATGCAAAATTCCAAAGGAGTTTCCTTAATTAAAACACACCATTGTCGGCGTTGACGATGTTAACGTATTCACTCTTTTCATTTCAAAATAGATGTTAAGAAATTGAGAAAAGTAACCAAATTAACTCAATTGAATTATTGTTTGTAAAGTTTTCCAAGGAAATGTGCAAAGGAATAAGTGAGAGGGGCAAAATAGGGAATATCAAAATAAATTATCTTGAAAATTTAATCACCCCTATATATTAATACAAATTCCTCTTAACCTATTCGTATGCTTCGTTTGGAAAATAAAGAATTATGATGTTTGTTTGCTTATGTGTTATCTGAACCTAATATTACCTAATTAAATATTTTTCTTTTTATTATATCTTACCTAATTTAATCTTTTTATTATATTTTTCCTTATTTAATTTTTTCCTTTGATTATCCTAATATAAAAATATAAATAAGTCATGTATAATTAGTAGATAAGATCTAAATTAGTTATTTTAATTAAAAGACAAATTACATGTGAAATAGTTTTAAATACAAAAAAAAAATTATTGTGAAAATAATTAAATAAAATTTATTGATAATAGAATTTAAAATAACTTTATTCATGGTGTTTCAAATATTCTATATAGGTAAAAATATGAGTTATTTACAATTCTCTAAGTATGTAACTAAATTAGTAATGTATTCAATTTAAACATAAAAATATTAAATTATATACTAAGACTTAATAAAAATTGATTAGACACCAGTACAATGTGACACGGGTCGAAAGTATGACATCTTTTTAATATCTCAAAGTATGTAACTAATAATTATTAACGAATTTATTCTAAACACTAATATATAAAATAATTTAATAATTATAATTAATAAAATACATATTAGACAAGGATTTAGAATGTGACACCTTTTGAATTTTTGTAAGTATGTAACTAAGATTATTAATGAATTTAACTTAAATATCAAATACAAAATTATTTAATATTTATAGTAATTAATAAATATAATAGACATGTATATTGCGTGGGTTGAGAATATTTACATTATTTTAAATTTAGAATTATGTAATTATCACAAATATTTTTTATATTTATCTTTTGATAAGTCCCGTGTAATACACGGGTGTTAAACAAGTATATATTAATGCAAAATCCACATAATATATGTTTCTAATTCGTATGCTTCTCTTGGATAATAAAAAATTTTAGTGATTCAGTTGTTTATGTGTCATTAGAGTCAAATATATACCTAATTTAATATTTTCTTTTTTTGTATCTTACCTAATTTAATATTTTATTTTTATTATATTTAGCCTAACTTAATAGTTTTATTTTATTATATTTTATCTTATTCAATAATTTTCTTTTATACTCCTAATATAAAAATATAAATAAGTCATATATAATTAGTAGAAAAAATCTAAATTAATTATTTTAATTAAAAGATAAATTACATATGAAATAATTTTAATTAAAAAAAAAACTTATTTATGAAAATAATTAAATAAATTCTATTTATAATAAAACTTGAAATAATTTACTTTTGAAAATTTAAATATTCTATATAGGTAAATTATGATATATTTGCAATAATTGGAGTTTGTAACTAGATATTAGTAATGAATTCAATCTAAATATAAAAATATAAAATTATATGATAATAATAATCAATATTTATTAGACAAGGGCACAATGCGAGAATGCTCGAGAGTATGACACATTTTAAAAATTTTAAAGAATGTAATTATAATTATTAAAAAAATTAACCTAAACATAAAAATATATAATGAGTTAATAATAATTAATTAATAGATTAGAAACGGATGGATAATGTGTCATCTTTTGAATTTTTATAAGTATGTAAATATAATTATTAACGAATTTAATCTAAGTATTAAAATATAATATAAATTAATAATTATAATAATTAATTAATTGAACAGGGCACGGGAACACATCCTTTCAATTTTTTATTTTGAATTTAAAATTTTATAATTTTCACAAATACTTTTTACATTTAATTTTTTTTAAATCCCGTGTAATATACGATTGTTAAACTAGTATAACCAGTAAATAGAAACCAAATAATTAGACTAAAACTACAACTATATTATTGAAGTAGAGTGAGTAAGTATCACTTGTTTTATAAATTCTTGTTGTATTTGAAAATTAATATAATATTTATATACACTTAACAATATGTCGTGTTGGATTAGAAGATCACATCAGCTCCTCAGTGTTAGTTTTGTATCGTGATTCCAGAATTAAGGAACATAGAGATTTGACTAATTAATACAATCTCAATCATTTGATGATATTTCTGATTTCTCTCTCTTTCTTTCTGATTATTTTATTGTTACAAGTTTAATTTTATTTTTTAAAATAAATGGGAATAAAACTAAAATAAAGTGATAAAATATTATAAAATAATAATTAATATGAATCAGAAAGAGTACATGTACAGATCGAAAAAATCAACTAATGTAATATAATAAAATATATATAGTTTTTAAAAGTTCCATTAATTATGTGGATTCTCACATTCATAAATGCATGCACATTTTCCATTCTTCGTGTTAAGTCAATTCAAATTCTCACCATTGATCTCATGAGATGAAATAGTAGTTTGAAACAAAACAATCCATATATACATCATAGCTGTAGTATGTTGTAATGGTGTAGCAATGTACCTTGTTATTGTATTTGTTTGGACAGCGTTTGATTATGATATGCGAAACATATATGAAATTTATTGTCTCAAGGGGATGAATCAGTTGGCTGGCCTTCTCAATTATGCTTCTTCTGCTCAGACCGATGATAGTTGATATATCACATCAAATACATACATACATACATACATACATGCATGGCCATACATGGAAACCTAAGGAAAGAAAGATCAACACTATAACATTTATCAACAAACAGCTCAGTTTTTTTTTTTTTTTTTCTCATATAAAGAATTTAATGAGAATGGCGAAATTGAATTCACTATTTTTACAACCATACAAAAATTGCTCACATTTATTTGTCGAAAATCAATGTGGGTTGTCTCCCAATTGGCCATCTTAATCCTCATTTTATGGTAACATGTAATACTAATCACCATCATATTCTTTAGTTGTACAGATTTGAATATTCAATCACTCCAGGTTTTGAGTCCTACCTAATGAACAAACACCAAACCAGAAAAACAAATAAAAACAGGTTGCAGCAAAAAAAAAAAAAAAAAACACATATTTGTTAACGAATAAAACAAAAACAATTAATTTCTTATTAGACATTTGGCTAGGGAATTTGAAACATGGGAATAATTAGATTTTTGCAGACTTATTTACCATTTACCACTACTATCTTTTCTTGTATTTGTTTTGTAGCTCATGCATTACAAGCATGGTGAGTTGGTCAGAAATCAGAGATAATTAAATAAAGATTTGCAAATCTTGTCACATTTCTTGAGTGAGTCAGGGATAAAGTTATGTGCCTACATATATATAAATATATAAAGAATATCACACAGTACGGGCCAGTACTAACCTCCTGTACTCACCAACAACATGATTATTAGATAATCACAATAAGATGATTGTCTAATTACTAATAAAATAAAATGTCAACAAACCCCAAATTAATTGGATCACTATCATGTCAATTGTTGGCTGATTATGAATTTCAACTAAATTACATGTTTATCCATTAAATTACTGTTGACCCCATTTTCTAAAACACCCCCACTCACTAACCCTTTATTTAATTAATCAGAATTTAGTCACTCTGGTGGAATTTACTAGAAACAATAAAGTTTTCAGTAAAATGTATATTATTTAAATATTCTTATTCTCATAGTCCTATATTCGCACGATCGTTGGAAAAAGGATGCAATAATAATTTTCAAAGATGTAATAATATTTAATAATATCTCAAAGTAATGTGATGAGAGTTATAAGTGGATATTGCACTATACCCAAGAAGCTTATCTCCCCCATCCCTCTTTCATATCTTATCTATTCCTTTCTCAACTGGTGGGTCTAACTTTTAAAACTTCGAAAGATCACAGAGAGAGTGAGTAATTTATAGTAAGATGCTAATAATATTATTCTATGAAATAAAATAATATTAATCTTTAAATAATGCAATGCATGTTCGTACGATTTCGTATGGAGATGCAATATACTAAATAAAAAAGAGAGAGAATTAAAGGTACAGCAGAGCAACCTGCACTACAGGTGCACACTTTCTTATAAAATAGTAATAAAATAAAAGATAAAAGATAAAAATAAATCACACTCACACTTAACTTGCACCTTAGCTACACACACTTATTTGTCAAACCATTTAATGTTTCCAAACAATTGGCCTCCTTTTTCCCACTCTTATATATACCTTTCCTCACATTCAAAAAAAAATCAGAACTTCCCAAAAATTATTTTTTAAAAAAAACAAAAAAAAACTCACAAACGAACATCATGAACGGAAAGCTACTCAAAGCATGCAAGAAGAAATGGAGAGTTACGGGCCGAAGAGTCGAGCCCACATCCGGGCCTTGCGACGCGTGCTGCAAATGGCCTTTGTGGGCTTTTTCTCCACCGTCGATGCACGGAGAAGACAAGATCGTCCCCAGCGATGTCCCAAAGGGTCATTTAGTGGTGTACGTCGGAGAATATCATAAAAGGTTTGTGATCAAGGTTACCTTATTAAAGCACCCGCTTTTCCAGGCATTGTTGGATCAGGCCCGGGAAGTGTACGATTTTAATGCCGACTCGAGGCTTTGTATCCCGTGCGACGAGAATATGTTCCTCAGCGTCGTTCAGTGCGCCAGGTCACCGTCCGATCGAAGGTTATCCATCTGCCTATGACGATTCGTCTGCAAAAAATTGTTGTTTATTTTTTTTAACTATTGGTTTAGGATGACGGGACGTGTGTTTTTTTTCCGTAACCTATTATTGTTGTACACTGTTGGAGAGAGAGAGAGAGACTGTGTATATTCGTTGTTCATGCTGTAATGAAAGTTAACTGTCCGAATGTGTGGAATATGTTATCTAAGGTGCAAACTATGAGTTTAGTGCTGGTTAGAATGCAAAGGGAGAGAAGCAAACAAAATCCCAGAATGCAGAGTGATCAAGGGATAATTACAAAAGAAACCCAGAGGTTTTTGAAAATTACAAAAGCACCCCTTGGAGAGAAATTCAAAAAAAAACACTTTCATAAGCAAAAAAAACTTTTCAAACACCCCCTTGCATTTGTAAGACTATTACAAAGTTCTTTTTTCTTCTTTTTTGTAATTATCCCCAGAATCAATGTGTGAATGATACTACAAAATTATCGAGGTTTAGCCTTACAGTATGGGGTAATAATTGGAATAGCAATAGATTCATGAATCGTTGACTAACAAATCACACTCAACACTGTAAGCAGTAGATAATAAACTGGCAGCTCTTAACTATCTGCATACATGTTTGATAACTCAGATAATATATTGCAGCTAAGAAATGAGAAGCCTACGTATTCACAAAAGTGCTCGAGAACTAACCTGTTTTTGGTGAACTTGTCTATCTGCAGTTGCATTCAGAACACCCAAACTTATGGCTATACCTTTTGTTTTCTTAATAACGAAACATCTGGCTTAATTAGGACAGCATGAATATGTAATGTAATAGTCCAAGTATATAAGACTATAAAAAAACTTCACAAAAAGAGTAGAAATACACTGCAAGACCGGGGGAAAAAATCAGTTTTAGGTAACCCGAAATTTTCCTTTTTTTGGAAATGATAAATATTTTCCATGAAACTAGGCATAATTTTTAGGCCGACTCCAATCGCAAATGTCAAACAACTACTTTGCAATTTCCAATCTTTCTTAAAGAATGAATGTGAGAGTTTTTTAATGTAAAAGTTCAAAGTTTAATGTTGTAACACTAACAAGGGAGGAAAAAAATGCAACACGAGGACCACCAAATTGCTTATGAAGGAAATCAACAATCCGCAATCTAATAGATGATAAACATAATACTACATAAAGATTAAAACCCAATGACAGCATATTATTCTCAGAAACTAAGCAGCAGAGGACTTTCTAGTAGCTTGACCCCAGTTCTTCGTAATATAAATGTTCAGATGGAATATTTTCTAATTAAAATGTTCCATCTTTTTAAACTCAAGTCTTTGGCCTCAATCCAAGATACTGCAACAAGCCTCAAAACAATTGGAATTTAAGCATTTAACCAACAATAGGATTAGCCCTACTGGAATAAAAAATTGATATTGTGCTTGGAGTAGCTAACCAACAACACAATGATGAACTCAGATAAAATATGTTCATACCATGTCGCTTTAAACCTCAAAACCATATTTTCCTCATCGAACAAAAGTAAAATCCAGAGATAGTAACTAATATCACCAAAGAAAGAGAAATATAGTAAGCGAACCATATCGGACAAATATTTCTTATATCAACTTGTTGCTTGAATGACCATACAACAACTACACTTTCATTATCCTTTCGTATCAATACCAAGAATATTACATCTCAAATCCCCAAAAAAATCACAAAGCTGTACACACATGATGAAATTTCTCGCAGATTTACACTTAACATTTTTTTCCATCATAAAGTACAACAACATCAGCATAAAATGGTGACATCACCAAACAATCGCAGTGCTAATTTTTCAACAATCGTCTCATTATGAACAACAAATGCACCAAAAAAGTTTACCGCTATCGATTATCACCTAGCAACATCAAGAAGACCTTCCAATTCCCTCCGACCAAACGTCCTCCCGACGTTAGCGTCGTCTTTTTGCCTCGCCGCAAAGTAAAAAACCAGCCAAGCCACCATGAAATAAATTTCCACCAACGACTGGAAAATCATCGTCAAAACCTCCCCGAAAACCCTCTTCAACATCCACCTCCCGAGGGATCCACAAATAATCACCTCCAACCATCTTATCTCAAAAGCGGGCCAAAACAACGCCATCAATAAACGATAACCTTCCTTAACAATCTCTCTGCCACCTCTCCTCGAGTCAACAATTACGACCCAAGAATCAACGGCAAACATTAAACCCACCAACAAATCACTCAAGAACCATATTACAATGAACCCCGAGCTCTCCCACTCGTGCCCTTTTACCCACGGCGCCAGGTTGGCAAACGGCAAAAACTTCACCCTCAAGAAAACTTTAAAGAACACGTATTGATCCTCGATTTCGCCGAAGAAATATATCCCCATCAGCTGAGACAGGGCGTCCCTAACGGCCCATTTCATCAAGATAAAACCCGAAAGCCTCCTGATCCCGATATTCGACCCGTCCCAAAGCGTCCGGAACAATGACCGATAATTCCCGAGAAAATGATCCACCAATTTCAAGAAAATTACCCCACTGGCCCAAGTGTACGTGACTATAAACGCAAACACGGCGTATGCGTAGGCGGCAGATAAAACCCCGGCAAGGAAAAACAACGAAGTAGCATCCTGGTTACCCAATTCTAAACCCTTGATCAAGAAATCGAAATCCACAACGGCATTGCCATTGTCTTCTTTTAAGCCGCTCTGCACAGATTTGATTTCCTCCTCTTCTTCCTCTTCGTCCGAGACCGTAGCGTTCTTTTGAAATGATGGGTTGAAGCTGAAGATTCCGGGCTTGACGATGCCGGGGAATGAGATTCCGTTGTCGGCGATGGAATCGGAGAAGCCGTAATTAGGGTTGAAATCGGATAGGGTCAGGAGCGTGGCGTTGGGGAGGGGTTTCCTGGGGGAAGGGTGGAAGAGGGAGCGGTCGAAATCGGAGGCGCCGGAGAAGAAGTCGTCGTCTAGGGTTTCCGACGCGGAGAGGTGGAGAAGGCGCGGCGGCGTCGGTGGCGGTGGTGGGTGGAGGGGGGCGGGCGTTCGGAGAAATCGATTCGGGAGAGGAGGGATTTTCAGGGAGGGATCGCGGTCGATGAGGGAGTAGAGGTAGTGGGGAGGCACTGTGGACATTGGAAGCGGAAGGTGAGGACGAGGGTTGAGAGGAAGAGGAAGGTGAGGAGGTGTGAGTAAGAACAACGACGTCGTTTGCTTGAGGATTTGGGTGGTGGTGGTGGTGGTGTGGTGCGTGACGGAGGATGCGCGGCGGGGGATTGTGGTGGTTCATGGCGGTGTGGGGAAAATGGGGTGTGATTGGGGGAGGAGGGAAATAAATTTGCAGTAATTTTGTGATTGGGGGCTAAATGGGTCACTTTGGATCTTGGAGATGGAGAAGAAGATAAAACAAATGTGGAAAAGGGGGATTTTTATTTATATTATTATTATTATGTTGTTTGCTTTACAAAAAGAGGAAATTGCACTAATTGAACATGTTTAGCATAAAATAAAATGGAGTACTTAATTTAAAAAAAAAAAAAAAAAAAACAGAAAAAGAAACTTTTTCGTCTTTGATTGATTTGATTGAAGAAAATGGCAACCGTAAACAAGATTGTGAGCACATGTGGGCAATGTGATGAATTATGACAAATCAGATTCTTTTATTCTCTAGAATTCAGGGTTTTGGTATTTAAAATTTTGAATATTTATTAAGTATTTTAAATTTTTTTATTTTAGGTGTTAAATTATGCATAAAAAATTGATGATAGTAGAGGAGCGTGGTGAGATAGATAGACGTCCAATCCTGCAGCAGATAGTAGAGGAGCGTGATGATAGTTGCTCGGCCTTAATCTTAGACTGATCTCACACTTCAATCAACCCCGTAAAAGGAATTGTGCAGTATGCACATTGAACAAAGTTGTGAAAGTCGAAACCATTAAGCTAAAAAGCAACATATTGCTTGAATCGATTATGAACTGCATTAATGCTTGATAATACAATGCTCACCCTTTCTATATATAGGGTGGCTGAATGTATAAACCTAGGGAAGACAAAAACACGTGTACAAAGATAATAGGCTGAGCCAAACCCTGGATGACAAACGACAGAAAATAAGCAGAGCCATCCAGCCAGCTAATAGGACAAACAAACGGATAGAAGTGGAGTTGAGGTGTGCTGTTGTGCATGGTATTGCATTGGGGTGCAGTGCTATTAGCCTTGATCTTTTACAGGCCCCCTCAATTCGAGAGAGGTGGAAGGAGCTACCATTAACTTTTCCCTTAGCCGAATGAAGAATTGGTTGGATAAAGGCTTTGTAAAAATGTCTGCAACCTGGTCAAATGTTGGCACATGCTGACTTGTAATGATCTGATCATTCACTTTATCCTTAACAAAATGCAAATCAATCTCAAGGTGTTTCATTCTTGTATGGTGCACTGGATTTTTGGGAAATGAAACAGTGCTCAAATTATCTACCCACACAACAGGAGGTTTAACTTGTGGTATTCTCAGCTCCTTAAACAGTGATTTTAACCAAATGAGATCACAAGTGACCTTGGCTAATCCTCTGAACTCAGCTTCAGTGCTGCTTCTGGAGACAACTGTCTGTTTCTTTGAGCTCCAGGTGATCAAATTTCCTCCCATGTAGATMCAGAAACCTGAAGTGGACCTCCTATCATCYGGGTCACTGGKCCAGTCAGCATCAGTGAAGGCTACAAGTTGAGTGGATGGTGAAGCCTTGAACTTCAGTCCATAATTGATGGTCCCTGCTAAATATCTAAAAATTCTTTTCATAGCTTTCCAATGGCTGTCAAGTGGGGATTGCATGAATTGGCTYATTTTGTTCACACTGTAAGACAATTCAGGTCTGGTGATTGTCACATATTGAAGGGCTCCAACTAAGCTTCTGTAGGTAGAAGCATTAGGAATAGAACYTCCTACAATCTTGGAAAGAGGGGCATTAGTGATCATAGGTGTTGCAATTCCCTTTGCCTTATCCATGTATGCCTTCTTAAGTAGGTCTCTGATGTATCCTTCTTGTGACAGAAATAAACCATCCTTGGTGTGTTTGAACTCTATTCCAAGGAAATAGTGTATGTTTCCCATATCCTTGAGTGTGAAGAAACTACCAAGATGTTGGGTAAAACTCTGCACTTCCTCCTTCTGACTACCTGTGACAATGATGTCATCTACATAAGATATGATGATCATGCTTGAAGTGTCTGTGTGTTTATAAAACAGGCAACTGTCAGCCTTTGAAGCAATGAAGCCCATGGAATGGAGGACTGTGTTCAGCTTGTTGGACCAAGCTCTGGAGGCTTGTTTAAGCCCATACAAAGATTTCTTCAACCTGCATACCATTTTATTGCTATTTCCTATTTCAAAACCTGGTGGTTGTCTCATATACAAGTCAGTTTCCAAGTCACCATTTAGAAAGGCATTTGCTACATCCAACTYTTTAATGCACCATGATTTTGAAATGGCTAAGGAGAGTACAACTCTGATGGTAGAAGGCTTGACAACTGCACTAAAGGTTTCTGTGAAATCAAAACCTGGTGTTTGTGTGTAGCCCTTGGCAACTAATCTGGCCTTGTATCTATTTAGGGTTCCATCAGCATTTTTCTTGACTTTGTAGATCCATTTGCAATCTATAAGCTGTTTGTCAGGAGGTAAGGTGCTGAGAGTCCATGTCTGGTTTTTTGAAAGGGCATCCAACTCCTCCTACATTGCACACTTCCATTCAGGACTATTCAAAGCCTCCTTTAAGCTGTTAGGTTCCTGCAAAAAACCAGTAACTTGGAAAACTTTAGGCCTGTGAATTCCAGATTTTGACCTGGTGGTCATGTGATGTCCTCTTTGTTCATTCACTGTTGGTTCCTGCACATTAGTGTCATTGGCAATAGCAGAAGGTACATGAATACTATCAATAGGCAAATTCACATAAATTCTACCACTCTGAAGCTCATTATGAGAGGATGATGTGGAGTTTTGATCAGAACCAGTGTTATGGTGTGTATGGCTGGGTGAATGAGGTGGTTGTGGTGTATTTTGTGGATTTGTATCAGTGTGATCAGAAGGGGAATGAGGCTCAGGTACAAATAAATTATCTGAAGGCAAGAGGGGAGTATTTTTATTGATTTGTGGTAATGGTAATGTGGTGAGAGGAGTAGAAGTAGGTAGGGTGGTTGAATTGTTTCCAGTGTTGCTCTCTTTATTAAAAGGGAAAGAATTTTCATCAAAGACAATATGTCTGGTAATGAGGAGTTTGTAATTGGGCAAAAGAACTCTGTAACCCTTATGAGAGCTACTATAACCTATAAATGTCCCAGCAATCTGATAACATATCCTGTAAAATTTCGACTGCAAGATTACACACCCAAATCATTCATTTCTCAGATAAAATCAGGTGAGCTCAAATATCGGCCTTTGCTACTGCAAATTTGTACTAATGTTTTGTCCCAAATCATTCCTTCAGCAGAAAAGAAAAGGAATTGTAAGGCCTCATGTAAGGAAAACACCTACACCCAAAGACTCTGAGGTGGTTGAGATCAGGCTTGGTTTTGGTAAGCACTTCATGAGGACTCTTGTAGATGAGGTGTTTGGAAGGAGTTTTATTGATTAGGTAAACAGCAGAAGTAAAAGCTGAGTCCCAATGTCTTTGAGGAACATGAGAAGCTGCAAGAAGGGCTAATCCAACTTCCACAATGTGTCTGTGCTTTCTCTCAGCAAGCCCATTTTGCTCAGGAGTGTAGGGGCAAAACATTCTATGTTTGATCTCATGATCAAGGAAAAATTTGGATAGAGCTATAAATTCTCCTCCACCATCACTTTGAACAGCCTTGATGTGTTTATTGTACTGAGTCTCAATAAGTTTGTAAAGATGAATGAAGGCTTGATGAGTATCAGACTTGTGTTTGAGTAAATATATCCAAGTGTATCTGGAGGCATGGTCAATAAAGCTTACATAGTAATTGAAACAACTGAAGGACCTTGTGGGTGCAGGTCCCCATAAATCAGTATGGATCAAGTCAAACAATTCATAATTGGATTCTGAATCAGGAAAAGGGAGCTTATGAAACTTTGATTGTAAACATGGAACACATAAAGAGATATCTTCATTAACAGAGAATGGTATATTACAATGAGTGAGAGCTCTTTTAACAACATCAAAGGATGGATGGCCTAATCTAGAATGCCAGAGTTTCAAACTTGGCTTATTCTTAATCTCTAAAGAGTTAACAACTAGATGGCCTTTATTAGAGAGTCTCTCAGGTAGATGTTGTGGTCTTGACTTGGAATTAACTAGGTTGAAGCTGTAAAGTCCATCCCTAACAATCCCTTGGAGTAGCACTGTTTGTTACCTGAAAATGAGGAGCGAATAAATATCTCCTAATCCTCAAGAATAATCTCCAAAGGCTGAAAATTAGGATGCCTGCAACTACCAACAAATGTCAGATGGGGACCGGAAGGGTTTACCGGCGAACCCCTCCGATGCTTAAGTTAGTATAGGAGAGAATTTGGGAAAATAATTGCTTGATTAGAGAATGACCTACTTTTTGTACTTTTCTGATTATCTATTTATAGGTGTACTTTTCTAGGGTTTCCTTAAAATCAGGGCATTACGCCACGTCACCCTTCTGGGTTTTTCTTTTGGTTATTCTACCTTGAGCTAGGAGCCTCAAGGTCCTTCATATGACCTCAAACCAGGTCAAAGATCTCGAGCTGTATACACAGCGCTGGTTTAACCACTGTCCTCGAGCTAGAGGCATAGGGCTGAGCTGATCATGATCCCTTTTATCCCGAAATAATTACTCCCCTCTACTATGGTTGTATTTCCTTAGAATACGACCATAGTAAGTTTTCCTACTATCTATCCGGAGTTACAATCAAGACCTTGAGTTAACAAACCATTGAAATCACCTCTCCAGCTAATATATATATATATATATATATATATATATATATATATATATATTTAGTTTTTCCTTCTTTACTAGGGCTTGCAGCCCTAACCCGAGCTGTTCTCTTTTAGCTCTAAACTGGAGCTAATTTCCTTATTTTTCCCCAGCCAGAAATTTTCCTTCGACCTCGACCTGCTGGCCTTGACCTCGAGCTGTTTAATAATTTGGCAGAAATTCTTCGCCTCGACCTCGATCGGCCTTTTAAGGTTGAAAATTTTTTCAACCTTGGACCTCGATCTGTTGGCCTTTTTAAGGTTGAAATGTTTTCAACCTCGAGCTGTTGATAATTTGGCAGAAATTTCTTCGCCTCGACCTCGAGTTATGGGCCTTAATAATCCTGGCGGAAATCTTTTCGCCTCGGCCTCGACCTATTAGTCCTTTCAAGACTGAAAAATTTTAACCTCGAGCTGTAAATAATTTGGCAGAAATTCTTCGCCTCTACCTCGAGCTGTTGGCCCTTAATAATCCTGGCGGAAATCTTTCGCCTCGGCCTCGACCTGTTGGTCTGAAAATTTTGACCTCGAGCTGTTAATAATTTGGCAGAAACTCTTCGCCTCGACCTCGAGCTATTGGCCTTAATAATCCTGGCGGAAATCTTTCGCCTCGGCTTCGACCTGTTGGCCTTTTAAGGCTGAGAAATTTTCAACCTTGACCTCGATCTGTTGATAATTTGGCAGAAATTCTTCGCCTCGACCTCGAGCTATGGGCCTTAATAATCCCGGCGGAAATCTTTCGCCTCGGCCTCGATCTCGAGCTCAAGAGAATTTTCCTAGACCTTGATCAGGATTCTTCGCCTTTTGGCCAAGAGAATTTTCCTCGACCTATTTGGGTATGATGAGCTCATCCCCTCGGCTCTTAAGGCCCAATTGAAGCTGTACCTCGAGCTGTTGCGGCCCAATAAGCGCATCCCATCGGCTCTTAAGGCCCAATTAAAGCTGTACCTCGAGTTATTTCGGCCCAATAAGCGCATCCCATCAGTTTTTATGGCCCAATTAAAGTTGTGCCTCGAGCTATTGCGCCCAATAAGCGCGTCCCATTAGTTTTTCTGGCCCAATTAAAGCTGTGCCTCGAGCTATTGCGGCCCAATAAGCGCGTTTCATCCATTTTTCTGGCCCAATTAAAGCCGTTCCTCGATCTGCATTTAGGGTTTCTCCCTCCGCCTCAAGAGAGTGTCTTTCCCGCTTCTTGTAAAAAACCCTTAAAACTTCCTAGAACTCTTCATTTTCTACTCCCTTCGCTCCTTATTTGTACTTGGTATTTTAGAATTTCTCTAGCTCTAACAGGCTCTCTCCTCTGACATCTTTATTCCTCAAATCTTCCAACCTTCAAATCTCCAGATCTTCAAACACCCATCAGATTGTTCTTGAGTTTTCCGGGAGTATAGGTACTACTTGATCCCTTTCCCTAATATCTCTTTGCTTATCTGTGTTTATTATTCTTATTATTTTATTACTGTTGTTATTAATTTCCCATAATGTCTGCTCCTTCATCATCGCACACCGCCACCGATGAAATGAGGCTCGCACTTGCTCTTCTCCGTGAGCAGGGTGAGAGGTCGGGCTCTCCAGGGCGCGCCTCATCTCCTCAGAGTGAATCTTCTTCGGCTTCTCCTCACTCAAAGGAAACCTTATCCTC
>BMAC01000058.1:1913674-1924073 GCA_014905375.1 Phtheirospermum japonicum | reverse complement strand
TCTCCAGGTCCTCCTACGATCATGTTAATCACCCCTCTCCTCGGGGGATCCTTCTCTTTCTCCTCGTTCCTTAACTCTGGGCGCTGCGCTGGCGGAGATTGTCTACCCCCTTTCCTAAAGGTCGCTCTACCCTTTCTCCGCTCTGTGTACACAAATTCCATCAAATGTCCTGCTTGGATGAGTCTCTCTATCTCATCCCTCAGGTGAGTGCATTGCTCTATGGTGTGCCCATAATCATTATGGAAATGACAAAACTTATCGGACTTCTCCCTCTTAGGAGTTGCTGAATATGTTCGGGGCCATTTCAAATCTGGTCGCCGCTCGATTGCTACAAAAACATCATCTTGCGGGAAAGCAAGAGGTGTATACCGATCCATTCGAGCCTTACTAATTCCTAGCTCAGACCTGGGTTTCTTACTTGATCCCCTATCCTCTCCTTTTTCTCTTCTCCTCTCTAACTCCTCCCCCCTGTCCCTACGCTTATCAGCTTCATCCTTTACACGTAGGGCCTCTTCCAAGTTGATAAACTTCTCAGCCCGGGCTAAGAGGTCTCCAAAGCTCCTCGGTGGTTCTACCACTAGAGACTGGAAGAAATCTCCCCTCTTTAGTCCCTGGGCTAAAGCATTCATCAATGTTTCTTCTGAAGCTGATGGCACCTCCAACTTAGCTGTAATGAACCGATTTATGTAGGCTCTGAGGCTTTCTCGTTCTTTCTGCTGGATGCTGAATAGCTCCAGTGCCATTTTTTGGTATTTTCTGCAACTAGCAAACTGGTGTAAGAAAGCTGCACTGAACTCTTCAAAATTATGTATCGATCCTGGCGGCAGTTGACTGAACCAAAGTTGCGCCGCCTTAGTAAAGGTGGTAGGGAAGACTCTACACATTACCGCATTAGTGAATTGGTATACTGTTGCTGAATTCTCATATCTGCACAAATGGTCATAGGGATCCGCGGTTCCATCGTATTCGAATCCCATCGACTGGTAGCCGCTAGGTAAAGCATCTCTCAAGACCTCTTCAGCGAATGGGGTCGCCCGTCGAGCTCTTGCCAGAAGAGCCTAACTTGCTAACTTCCTCTTGAACTCTCTCATCTCCTTATGCAGGTTTTCCACCACCTCCGGTAGATCCGAAGCATTCTTACTGAAAGTGTCATCAGTTGACACAGCTGTACTCTCATCGTCTAGCGGTTCCGAATCGTGGGGCGGCTTTGCTATATTTTCCCCCGCTTGGGTGTTTCCTCGAGGTGGTGCTGAAGGTGGTGCGCCCCTGTCAGCCAATCTTTTGTCAACCGCCTCCTCCACAGCTCGTGTGATAATACCTGATAACTGCTCTAAGAACAGTGATCCCAACGGGTTTGCTCCTGGGGCTGATGAGAATCCTGTTCCAGGAGTCGGGTTAGGGGTTTTCGCAGCCAGGTCTGGGGGTGTGCTCTGCGGAACACCTGCCTCTTCCACCGTTCACCCTGTCGTGCCCGTCATCGGTGTCTTATTCAAATCCCTATCCAGATTTCATCGTAACTCCTTCATCCTTGCGTACTTCAGAACACTCACGTCTTGAAACTGATGATATTTCCCACAGACGGCGCCAATTGTTTGTTACCTGAAAATGAGGAGCGAATAAATATCTCCTAATCATCAAAAATAATCTCCAAAGGCTGAAAATTAGGATGCCTGCAACCACCAACAAATGTCAGATGGGGACCGGAAGGGTTTTTCGGCGAACCCCCTCCGATGCTTAAGTTAGTATAGGGAGAGAATTTGGGAAAATAATTGCTTGATTAGAGAATGACCTACTTTTTGTACTTTTGTGATTATCTATTTATAGGTGTACTTTTCTAGGGTTTTCTTAAAATCGGGACATTACGCCACGTCACCCTTCTGGGTTTTTCTTTTGGTTATTCTACCTTGAGCTAGGACCTCAAGGTCCTTCATATGACCTCAAACCAGGTCAAAGATGTCGAGCTGTATAAACAGCGCTTGTTTAACCACTGTCCTCGAGCTAGAGGCATAGGGCTGAGCTGATCATGATCACTTTTATCCCGAAATAAGCACCATTCCTGTTCCCTGATCCTTCACAAGACAAATGTTTGGATGAAACTCAAAGAAAACATGATTGTCTCTAGCAAACTGACTCACACTGATTAAGTTTTTTGTTATGTGTGGGACATGAAGCAGATTCTTAAGTATGAATGAGTGAGGAAAATGAGCTTCAGGGGATTGAAAAATGGAATTACCATAATGATTAATATTCAAACCTGTGCCATTTCCAATCTACACCTTGTCTGGTCCATGGTAATCAGCTGCAATGTTGAGATTTCCAAGATCATAGGTGACATGGCTGCTAGCTCCAAAATCTGGATACCAACTGAAATCTGTTGTGGATTGTGAGTCACTGCTTGTGGTGTTAGCAACATTCACATTGTGATTCCTAGTAGAGCCTTGAGAGTAGCTTGATCCATAAGAGCTGTTGTTGTTGTTGTTTCTGTTGGTTGGAGTGAAATTGAGGCCTGTTCTGTAGAAACACTTGTCGGTAGTGTGATTGTTGTAGTGACAAATCTGACACCTTGATCTTGAGTTATCATATCCTCTCCCTCTTCCTCTAAAGCTACCTCTGCCTCTACCACCTCTGTTGCCTTGATTGAAGGGACTGTTCCTGCCTCTACCTCTTATGTGTCCTCTATTTCCTTGTCCTTGTATGGTGAAATTGACAGAAAAGGATGCATTTTCATTCACATTATTGCTGTAGTGAGTTTCTATCCCTTCAATCCTAGTTTCAAAGCTCAATAATACTGAGTAGGCCTCCATTAAGGTGCAAGGTGGTATTTTTGTGGAAAGGGACACAAGAACTGGATTGTAATCTTGAGGTAGGCTTGAGAGGATATACAAGAGTTGATCTCTTTCACTGACTCTTTCACCTGCTGATCCAAGAAGGTCACAACATCCCTTTATCTTATTCAGGTACTCTCTCATTAACATGTTCTCCTTTCTGATTGTTTGAAGTTGAAGTCTGTATTGTAGGATCTTGGCATCGTTTTGGCTGGCAAAAGTTTTCTAAAGGCACTGCCAAATTTCTTGAGATGTGGTTAAGCCCACAGTAGTCACTAAGATGCTTTCAGACAAGGAGGATAAGATCCAAGAAGCCAGAAGCTGATCTTGCCTACTCCATAATAAATATGAAGGGTTAGGCTGAGTAGACTCAAGGGATGTTCCTGGCAAAAGGAGATCTGGGGGTTCAATAGAGCCATTGATGAAGTGCTCCAATTCGTACCCTCTTATAGCTGCAAGAACTTGTTGTTTCCAAATGAGATGGTTTGACTCATTCAACTTTACACTAATTAATTGGGATTGAAGAGAAACTGGTTGCTGGATTTGTGTGGCTGTGTTTGAAACAGCAGCATGTGACTCTGCTGCCATGTTTCAGATAAAAGGGAAAGATAAAAGATTGCAGAAAGGGATACGGATCAGAGCTTAATAGCTCTGATACCATAAAAGGAATTGTGCAGTATGCACATTGAACAAAGCTGTAAAAGCTGAAACCATTAAGCTAAAAAGCAACATATTGCTTGAACCGATTATGAACTGCATTAATGCTTGATAATACAATGCTCACCCTTTCTATATATAGGTGTAGCTGAATGTATAAACCTAGGGAAGATAAAAAAACACGTGTACAAAGATAATAGGCTGAGCTAAACCCTAGATGACAAACGGCAGAAAATAAACGGAGCCATCCAGCCAGCTAATAGGACAAACAAACGGATAGAAGTGGAGTTGAGGTGTGCTGCTGTGCATGGTATTGCATGGGGGTGCAGTGCTATTAGCCTTGATCTTTTACACCCCGTACTTCGATCCAATCAATTTGATCGATTAAGAGGCTAATTTTTTATTTTTTTTTTTTGTTTGGCCGGTGGCTAAAATATAATGTATTGTTATACTGTATGAATATTACATGTTGAAAAGTGAATTATATTGTATTTAGTTATTTTTAATTATTTAGTGTGTAAAAAATTCTTGGTATAATATTTGATTTTTAAGTTTTGAAAAAAAAAAGTTCAGTATTCGAAATACTATTACGAACCTAGGGCAAACAGGCCCATAAGTAAATTAATTTCTTAAAAAAAATACACAGCTTTTTCAAATAATCTAAGTAATTAATTAACTTACTTGTAGTTCAAATCTAAATATATAATTACAAGGTCACTCCATATTAAAATAATAATATTAATATAAATAATAATATTATAATAATAATAATAATAATAATAATAATAATAATAATAATACCTCCCGGCAACTGCCTGCCGTTACGTGTTTTTTCGGCGATTGTCCGCCAAAATTATGGCGAATTTCTTTTTACTCAAAATTTTTCAAAACATAAATAGGAGATTTTCTTGCCTTTTCAACATAAATAAAATATTTTCGTAGATTAAGTAAGATTTATGATATCAAATAGTAAATACAATAATGTTGTATTGAATAAGAAATATGTAATAATATTTTGTTATCAAGTAAGAAGTTTTTATTTCTTTTGTAAAAATAAAATAAATAAAATAGAAATTGAGTCTAAAAAATAAAAAATAAGTAATAATATTTGTACATTGAATAATATATTTTGGAACATTAAGTTAGAAATTCTTGAGCAAAACGTAAGAACTAATAGTAATAAATTTTTTGGCAAAAAAAATACGAAAAAATAATTTACAGTTGGCCACACGTTTCCGCTGGTAGCAGGGGCAGCTACCCGCTGCCATAATTATTATTATTATTATTTATTTTTGTATCACTTTATTAATTTTATTTATTATTATTATTTACTTTTGTATTCCTTTATTAATTTTTTTATAGTGAGGGTGTTATGTTATTTCTATGATAAGTTCAGATTAAAAGATAAGAATAAAGAATTATTTAATTAAAAATTTAGGGGGGTATATTCATTTAAATTTTTTAGAGATATTTTAAAATTTGTTTCACTATAAGATTTGTATGAATTTTCATTTATTTTTATTGATTTTACATATTTGTTGGGAGTTTATAAAAGTTTCGTGAAATCTCATATTTAAAGATGGGATTTGGTATTGGGATATTGTATATATAATTAACTTAGAAATTTAGGAAATCCAATCAAATTACAAAAACAAAGAGTATTTGACTTTTTAAATACGTCCTGACAATTTAAGAATTCAAAATATCTCAAATGAATATTTGAGACTTTTATGGACATTTAATAATTCATTAGAAATCTCAATTAAATACCTCAATACATTTATAAATTTTAAAATGTCTTAATTAAATACATTAGGATTTAAAAAATCTTAAAATGTCTTTAGAAATTCTAAATGAATACACCCCTTAATCAAGACTAATTAGCAAATTGGCCATAATTTAAAAGCTTATATTGTTTGTCAAGCGAGACACACTATTTCTTTTTGTAAGCAGATAAGTAACACTTTGGGTAAGTAATTGAAGAATCCTATTTATTACGTAGAAGTAACGGTACACATTATAAATGATAGGTATATAAATAAATAAGGACATACCACAAGGTCCACAACCTTATGATTCAGCCAGATTATCTTCATAAAAGGGGGGTATTCATTCTTCAATTAAATAACTCTCAGAAAAGGAGTCAATGACAATATAAATTGAGATCTTTTTAAAGATTAAAACCTCAACCGTTCAGCTTGAGGTGTAGACCATTAGTTGGGATTAAAAAATATTGGATATTGACATTAAAAATTATGTTAATAAATAATGTGAATAGTAAGAACATTTACTTGTTGTAGAATTAAGAAACTTCAGATCATATCTAAAAAATTGATGATGGTGGAGACTGAAAGAATACATAATTAATTATTTTAGAAATTAAATTCAAATCCAGAAACTTGGTTTATATACATCTAAAGACTAAATGAAACCACCTCGACATCATTCCCTAGTAAGCAAGAACTTAAGAACACGGAACGCACTCTGGGTACGTGTCCGCTGGATACGTGACACCAGGCATCTGGATAACAAAATTAGCTGCAAACAAGCCTGCTGCCACACACTCTTCAGTGGGTTTCTCCAGAACCAACTGAGACATAAATCCACCAACAAATGCATCTCCTGCAAGAAAATAAATAAACACCAATTTAAAAATATATAAAAAATAGCTTCAACTGAGGGGGAAAAAACTTGGGGGCCGGCTGGCCCGGTCAAATGGCGGGCCGGGTCAGAGATTTGACAGCTTTTTTGGTTATTCAATTGATAGCTTTTATTAAAAAAAAAAATTCACACACCTGCACCATTGGGGTCCAAAATTTCCTCTTCTGACAACGGGGTAACTGGGAACAACTTTACATCCTCGTCCTCTGCAACCACAACCGGACCCGCACCCTGTGTAATAACAGTAACTCGTTTGTGCGTTCCGGAAGCCTTTGGCATCTGGGAAATTTTCAAAGCTATTTCTTCAACATTCTCAGTCTGTCAGCCAAAAAAATAAAAAAGATACGGTCAAGTCCAAAACAAGTAAACAGCAAAAACAAATCTCGTCCAGTCAAACTGAAGTCAACCCATTACCTGCCAGCGGTGAGCTTTGGCAAATGCTCTTGCTTCAAGAGCATTTCCAAAGACATAGTCCGTGTACCTGAAACCAAATAATAACAGGCCCGAGATCAATATGCAAAATTTCCAAATCATATAGGTAATTGAAAGAGAATCAAGATATCAGCTTACGGGATTAATTTATCTTGAAAAAACTTGAAGTACTTGCAGAGGAATTGAGCGGAAAGGTTGAGCATAAAAACCTACAAACGGATTTAGGAACAGAAATTAATTTCGTGTGTAATTAATAGCACATGCAAAACACCCACGGCCAGAATTCAAACCTTGTTATTAGCAGCAGCATGCTCGGCAACGAGCATCATAGTCTCCGGCGACATTACGATAAAGAAACTGGTAAAATAGAAGTACTTTGCCTTTTCCACTGTCAAAAGAGAAAATGAGTAAGTTTTTGGAATGGATCATGCGGAACAAAAGGTTACCATACATGCAAAACTTACCAAGTGCCCATCTTTCTGGTGTCTGCAAATGATCAGGTTTGAACAAATTTGCGGCTGATAAATTGACAACAAGTGATCTGCATCATATCATTTGATTATCCTTATAAGTCCAATTAAAGTATGCACAGCAAAAGGACTATCCATAAAAGTAAACTTCAACCAGAAAAAAAAAAACAAGGTGTAGTTTAGAAAATATTTTATTCCCCCCTCGGATGAAGCAAGAATATATCTTGCAACATATCATTTGATTATCCTTATTTGTTGGGAAATATTTTAGAAATTCATTAGTTTACTGATATCACAACATAAATTCCAGACTAAAAGAAGCCAATAAGAAAAGCCTTGTGCATCCAGAGGAGAACAAACCAGGGCAAAGGTTTGAAAAACTAGGAAATAAAAAGAAAATGAAAAGAGTAATCATTCCTGACTTGGTAACTATTGCAATCAAGTTTACCTCTGGTTTAGTAATTAATCAGCTTACATAATTTTTATCTCATCATTCTAAATAGACATGTCCTATAAGCTAAAATACCATTACAACTGACATAAAATTGTAAGCATTATATCTATTTATCAAAAAAGAATCAATTTATGAAACCTATACAACGTCTTAATCAGCCATTTAGGAGACTGACCTTTCACGGTCGACCACACATACAGCAATAGTACCAGTTGGCACATGGTCTCTGCCAGGTGGCACTTCATCTTCATGGTAAAGAGCCTGATGCAACCAGGGAAACAAGACAAGAAAGAACAAATAACCATTATAGATTAAATAATATAATGACAATAATATTCAGGGACAAACACGTATATGAAACTCATGCTGATTAGTTAAAACTTAAGAGGCTCAAGTAGAAAGCTTACATTAACACCAGCTTCTTTTATACTTTTCTTCATCTCCTCCCCATATTCGTCTTTTGCAATAGCGCCAATGAAACTAGTTGCACCAGGGATTTGAAGCATCCACTGATGATACAAAGTTTAAAAAAATTACTATTTGGTAAAAGCAAGACAATAGTATTACTCCACCTAAATTACCAAGCCATAAACAGTTAAGACTTTTACCTGTGCAAACCTCATTGAATTTTGAGCAGAGCCTGCATTGCAAAATCGCACAAATACACTCGTGAATGATAATATCATGATACAATATATTTATTTTTATATATATATATATATATGTGTGTGTGTGTGTGTGTGTGTGTGTGTGTGTGCATGGGAGTATTCATCGATGATCAATTAATTACCTCCAGCAAGGTACTCCACTTCATACTTAGACACCAACTCAGGATAGCTGGGAAACACATTAATCAATAATTATTTAGCTTATGATTTTTAACACCAAAACTAGGCATTCATCAGGACTCTACATAAACTATAAAGTCAAACAATATATATATAAATATAGGGTCACAAACATATCGCAGACACTTCACCACTGAAAAAACAAAAAGTTAAAAACAGATTTGAAAGTACAAAATAATAAAATTACTTACATAGGCAAGTGCTTCTCCTCTGCGAGAGTAGATTTATTGGGCTTAAGACCATACCTGCCGTGCAAATAAACCAAATTAGCTTCAACTACATCCACAAACTATGACTATATAAAAAGGAAAAAAAAAAAAAGGGAAAAGGCACCATTAACAAAAACATATCAATAACTACATGCGAGCACATCAATAAACAAGGTAAACTTTCAGCGTTGCACACATATCCGTGGGAATAAAAAGGCACAGACGTAATTTTATTAAGGGGAAAAAACACAGATATTGAAACCCTAAATCTCAACATACTACTCAAAACCTAAACCAATGTGGTGTGTGTATGTGTGTGATCTAGAATACATTCAGATAATTACTTGTCTACAAAATCATCATCCACGTTGGCGGTGATATACAGAAGCGGATTTCCGATCGCCAGGAGAATTCCTTCGTAGTCCATCTCAACTTTCGTGTGTGCTGTAAAATTATTTGGTGCTCGGTGATGGTGTTGTACCAAGAGTTCCAAAGAGGGCTATTTCAGAATTAGGGCTAGAATTGTTCTACATGAACCGTTTTATAGGATTTGTCGACTTCTTTCTCGACTAATAGGTTTCCTTTTCAAGATACTCTTTCCTTATTCGCAAATTCTTAATCTTAATTGTATTATGGTATTTTATTTTTTCTATTTTATTTGTAATCACCCATCGTCACCCTATATATATTAATGTAAAATCCTCTTAACCTATGTGTTTACTTCGTATGATTCGATAGTAGACAAATAAAAAATTATGGTGCTTCGTTTGCTTATGTGTCATACGAACCTAATATTTACCTAATTTAATATTTTTCTTTTATTGTATCTTACCTAATTTAATACTTTTCTTTTTATTATCTTACCTAATTTAATACTTTTATTATTATATCTTATCTAATTTAATTCTTTTATTATATTTTTCCTTATTCAATACTTTCCTTTGATTCTCCTAATATAAAAATAGAAATAAGTCATATATAATTAGTAGATAATATAAATTAGTTATTTTAATTAAAACTAAAACTACATATGAAATAATTTTAATTAAAAGGATTTTATTATGAAAATAATTAATAAGTTTTATTGATAATATAATTTATAATAATTTTATTTTTGGAGTTTCAAATATTATAAATAGGTAAAATATGAGTTATTTACAATAATTTAAGTATGTAACTAAATATTAGATATGTATTCAATCTAAACATAAAAATATTAAATTATATGATAATAATTAATAAACATTGATTAGACACCAGTACAATGCGACACGGGTTTGGAGTATGACATCTTTTGAATATCTCAAAGTATGTAACTAATAATTACTAATGAATTTATTGTAAACATTAATATATGAAATTATTTAATAATAATTAATAAAAATATATATTAGACACGGATTTAGAATGTGACGTCTTTTAAAATTTTGTAAGTATGTAACTAAGATTATTAATGAATTTAACTTAAACACCAAATACAAAATTATTTAATATTTATAATAATTAATAAACTGATTAGACATGTACAAGGCACGGGTTGGGAATACATTATTTTAATTTTTTATTTTAAATTTAAAATTAAATAATTATCACAAATATTTTTTATATTTATCTTTTGACAAGTCCCGTATAATACACGGGTGTTAAACAAATATATATATATATGCAAGATTCTCCTAATGTATGTGCCTACTTCGATGCTTCGTTTGGATAATAAAAAAAAAACTTGGTGTTTCGGTTGATTTTGTGTCATCCGAGCCTAATTTTTACCTAATTTAATATTTTTCTTTTATTGTATCTTGGTTAATTTAATATCTTCTATTTATTATACTTAGCCTAACTT
>BMAC01000058.1:1892577-1913649 GCA_014905375.1 Phtheirospermum japonicum | reverse complement strand
AAAAAATTAATCTAAACATAAAAATATAAAATAATTTAATAATAATTAATTAATATAGATTAGACGGGTTGAAAATGTGACATCTTTTGTATTTTTATAAGTATTTAAATATAATTATTAACTAATTTAATTTAAATATTAAAATATAATATTAATCAATAATGATAATAATTAATATACTGAACAGGGCACGGGTTGAGAACACATTTTTTTAATTTTATTTTAAATTTAAGATTTTATAATTTTTACAAATATTTTTCATATTTAGTTTTTTTTTTAATTTCGTGTAATACACGGGTGTTAAACTAGTATATATTAATTCAAAGTCATCCTAACATATGTGTCTGCTTCGTATGCTTCGTTTGACAAATAAAAAACTTTGGTGCTTCATTTGCCTATGTGTCATCCGAGCATAATATTTACCTATTTTATTTTTATTGTATATTGCCTAATTTGATTTTTTTTTAATTATATTTTTTCTTATTCAATACTTTTCTTTGATCTCCTAATATAAAAATAGAAATAAATCATATATAATAGGTATATAGATCTAAATTAGTTATTTTAATTAAAAGAAAAACTACATATGAAATAGTTTTAATTAAAAAAATTATTATGAAAATAATTAAATAATTTTTATTGATAATATAATTTAAAATAGTTATATTTTTGGAGTTTTAAATATTCTATATAGGTAAAATATGAGTTATTTACAATAATTTAAGTATGTAACTAAATATTAGTAATTTATTCAATCTAAATATAAAAATATTAAATTATATACTAATAATTAATAAACATTGATAAGATATCAGTACAATGCGATGCGGGTTGAGAGTATGATATATCTTGAATATCTCAAAGTATGTAACTAATAATTAATAACGAATTTATTCTAAACATTAATATATAAAATAATTATTAATAATTATTAATAATAAAATAGATATTAGACACGGGTTTAGAATGTAACGCATTTTGAATTTTTGTAAGTATGTAATTAAGATTTAATGAATTTAATTTAAACATCAAATACAAAAATATTTAATATTTGTAATGATTGATAAATATATTAGACATGTACTACGGGTTGGGAATAATTATTTTAATTTTTAATTTTAGATTTAAAATTCAGTAATTATCACAAATATTTTTTATATTTATCTTGTGATATGTTCCGTGTAATACACGGGTGTTAAAAAAGTATATATTAATTCAAAATCCTCCTAATTAATGTGTCTTCTACGTATGTTTCGCCTGGGTATTCTTTGTGCTTTATTTGCTTATTTGTCATCCGAGCCTAATATATACCTAATTTAATATTTTCCTTTTACTATATCTTGCCTAATTTAATATTTTATTTTTATTATATTTAGCCTAACTTGATAGTTTTCTTTTGTTATATTTTGTCGAGCTCAATAATTTTCTTTTATACTCCTAATATAAAAATATAAATAAGTCATATATAATTAGTAGAAAAAAATCTAGATTAATTATTTTAATTAAAAGACAAGTTACATATGAAATAATTTTAATTACACAAAAAAACCTTATATATGAAAATAATTAATAAATTATATTTATAATAAAAGTTGAAATAATTTAATTTTGAAATTTTAAATATTCTGTATAGGTAAATTATGATATATTTGCAATAATTGGATTATGTAACTAAATATTAGTAATGAACTCAATCTAAATATAAGAAAATAAAATTATATAATAATTAATTAATATTTATTAGATAATGACACAATGCGAGAAGGCTTGAGAATATGACATGTTTTGAATCTCTCTCAATATGTAACTATAATTACTAACAAATTTAATTTAAATATAAAAATATAAAATTAGTTAATAATAATTAATTAATATAGATTAGAGACGGGTTGAAAATGTGACATCTTTTGAGTTTTTATAAGTATGCAAATATAATTATTAATGAATTTAATTTGAACATTAAAATATAATTTTAATCAATAATTATAATAATTAATAAATTGAACAGGGCACGGGTTGAGATACACATCCTTTCAATTTTTTATTTAAAATTTTATAATTTTCACAAATATTATTTATATTTAGTTTTTTATAAATCTCGTGTAATACACTAATTAGTAATATTATAAGAGCAACACTCTTGTTAGGTCGGACTATCGGATTATCCGTTAGGCCAAAATTTCATACCGCTACATTATAGTATAAAAACCAATACATTATAGTAAAAAGTCAATACATCATAATACTAATACAAAAATCAATACATCATAACACGAGATATTTATGAAAAACCAATACATCATAGTTTAAAAACCAATACATTAGAGTATCGGGTCAGATGGCCTAACGGGTCATGACCTGTCAATCTGACCTAACGCAAGTCTTTGTCATATTATAAATATTTTGATGTTAATTATACTATCAAATTATCAAAAAAAAAAAAATTAAAAGTATGAAATAATAAAATTCACCCTATTTGTTAATGTTGTTGACACCCTAGCCTATGTGTCAATCAACCATTGCTCCGGATGACATTTGACATCACTCGATAGGTCCGAATGCTGAGTTGTCAACTTCTAATGGTTTGTGTTAAATTGTTACCTTTTTGAGTTTTTTTGTCTGGGTATAAATAAAGATTTATTTCATTTTTTCTTTTCAACTCAAAACCTAGGGTTTGTTCTATCCTCTCTTGCCTACAACATTTGCTCTCAGCAATTTCATCCAGCAATTTCCTCTCTCGCCAATTTCTATCCTCATTTTTCTATCAATTTTTTGATTTTAATTTGAAACACGCACATCGATTTTAATCTCAAAAGATCTGCCATGAAACACGCACATCGATTTCAAATTATTTTTGGTTCTTCTGATTTTTTGTTCTTTTTATTTGCAGATCCATCACTTCAGATTTCTTTTTTTGCAGATTTTTTGATTTCATAAAAATCGGATTAGATCGTATAATTTTTGGATTCATAAAAATCGTTTGCATTTTTTCCATCTTTTTTCTATTTCAATTCTATTTGTTCGATCTTTTTAGTTTGTTATTTTCTAATTTTTTGTTCTTTTTATTTGCAGATCTATTAGTCGAGAGTTTTTTTTGCAGATATTCACACACTAACAATCTATAAAAATTTTGCTAATCGAAAATTTTCAGATCTTCTAACACTTATAGTCATTTTTTAGATCTTCAAACACTAATTTTTTTTCCATCAAATTTAGTGCTTTTTTTTTGTGTTTTTTATTTTTTTTTGTTGGATTATTTTTGCATATCTCCAAACACTAATATATCTGATCTTTAATAATACAACCAAGTCCTGGGTTTATTTTTATATAATTTTTTTATTTTCTTTATTATTAATAATTATCGTTTATCTGATTTGTGGTTGGATATTTTTCAGATCGAATCAGATTAATAATGAATGGAATGAAAATTAATTATTGCAGATATTCGAACAAATCTTCATATCATGTGTCTTTGCAGGTCGGATCTTTAGTCCATGCCATTTTTGCAGATATCAATTCAAGATATTCATAGATTACATTATATGATTTAGTTATTTTCCTTAAATATAATAACCAATTACATCTATTACTCGTCCTAATTGATCATCATCTTTAAAAGTCAAATATAACATATTTGTTAAAATTACCTATACAATCTACGAAATCAAAACATCTATTTTTGTTAAATAAAAAAAAAGTACGAATATTGATTATTAAATGAAGATGTGGTTCCACTCCATTAATCAAAATACATAATCAATCAAAAAAAATTCTAAAAATACAACACCATAAACTATTTATCGTTGACTCCAATAATTATAAAATAACTTGCAAGCTTTCAACACCAAATATCCATAATAGCCGTGTCTGCAATATTTTGGAAAAAAACATATTGTAAATTTCTTCTTGATATCAGTTTAATTTTCCTTTTATATTTAATGTAATTATTATTACATGTTAACCAATCAATCTAATGACATGACAAATCAAATAGTGGCCATCAATAAATAATTTTATGGCGTAAAATTTTCCCATATTGGTTACCATAATAATCTTAGGTTACTTATAATAACTATTATTCTTCATATTATAAATATTATGATTATTATTCCTTATTATTTATTTAATTAATTAGTTGATACAATACCAAATCATAATTGCACTTGCCTATATATAAATCTTATCTTGTAATCATTTTTTACCGACGTATTATAAATAGTATAAATATTAATTGGGTATGTCGAGATACTACTATAAAATATAGTAGAAATATACATCTATCAAAAAACTTGTCGCCCCTAAAAATATGTAATAGCCGTAATTAAACTAACAAGCAATTATATTCCAAATTTCATACACCATATAATATGTGTCTACGATTTTTTTTATAAAACATGCAGCAAATTTTCCTTCTTGTGGAGAGAAAATTATTCTTTTATAATTAATGTAATTATTATTACATCGTAACCAATCAATCAAATGATTAATTAATAAATCAATTCGACGACATAAAAAAATATAAATATGGCGTAAAACACTCTAATATTGTTGGACAGAGAAATCTTGATTACTTATAATATATATGTTAATGTTAATCAAAATAATAAAAGATATATTCATTCCGTTTTCTTTAATTAATAGTATAATATTAATTAATCAATCAAGATACTACTGTAAAATATTGTAGAGATATATATATATATATATATATATATATATATCAAAATACCTCTTGCCCCAAAATTATGCTCTAATAGTTGTGTCTGCGATTTTTTTAAAAAAACATCTTGCAAATTTTCCTTCTTGATGTCAGTTTAATTTTTCTTTTATATTTAATGTAATTATTATTACATGGTAACCAATCAATCAAATGACATGACAAAATCAATTAGAGGCCACCAATAAATAATTTTATGGAAAATAAAGGAAAGTTGTTAGATGAAAAACTAAGGTAATTTTTAGCTAATGGGTGAAAGGTCCGCAAAACAGAAATATATGAAAGATATAGTAAGACAAAATAATTTTAATTTTTTAACATATGTTTTTAATTATTATTTATAATTACTATACCATAATTATGTGATATGAAACTGATATTTAACATAATTAACATAATTAACTTTTGAAATAACTTTTGTTAAAATCGATAATTACTATACGCTATATATGAAAACCGATAGAAACACATATTTAACATAATTAATTTTTGTACTAAATATATAATTAATATATACTACTACATTCAGATCCATAATGTATCCAATACTATAATATACTCCATATTTTGATAAATTGTGTATGTAATAATTTTTCCCACAAATTTGTAGTTTACATACTTAAACTAAAACAGTTAATGTAAAAGTTTTGCATAATTTAAAGTGAATAACCTTTTTTTTCTTTGTTAATAATTCACTTTTTAAATTTAATAAAAAATTTTTGATAAATTTTATATTTTTATGTAATTTCTTATGTATGCCCGCGTAAACGTGGGTAGTCGAACTAGTAAGAAGTAAGATTGGTAAAATAACATCTAGTTCTTATTGAGAAAATAAAAAGTAACATTAATTCTCTTTTGAAAATGCAAATGTAAATATGACAGATAGAATGAGACAAAAAAATAATTCTAAAATGCGACAAATAGAACGGAACGGAGGGAGTAATTCATTAGTGAGAATTCATTAAACGAATGTTCATTTTTTTGTTAGTTAATGTTCATCATTTTTAACATCATGTTCGTTAATTATTATTTTAGGTTCATTACGTTTTACAAAAGAAGCATTACTTTTAACTGAACAATCATTGTTTTTGTTACTAAACGTTCGTTACATTTTAACATGATGTTCATTAGTTCATTTGACAGAGGAGTGCCTTGCCTTACAACCTGAGTGCATCTAATAATTTACCATACAAACGGGCAACCCAATTACAGTCGACAAATATTAGCCTGGTCTAGTTTGATTTTTGTCGAGTCTTGCTCTAAGTTTCCTAACCCCAAATAATCGAACTTTTTTGGCCCAGTTCGGCACACACCATGGAAAATGGTGGCCGGCTTTTTTGTTGGCCTGTTGAGTTTGGTCCGAGTTGGCCCAACTCGTCCCTTTTATCAACTTTAGAACCGGTGAGTTTTCTCCAACTCTTCAGCTTGAAATTATCATATTCGAAGAGACCACATTCCTCGAGCTGTATCATGTTGGAGAGACCCTATAAGCCCCAATCTCAAAGTGGCCTCCTAAGTCGGTTCCGATTCAAGCATTTGCGATCGGGGCGAGTTATTTTGAATATGATACAAATTTAACATTCTTAATTCAGTAATATCATTAGGACAACTGTCAATTAGTTTAAAGGAAAAAACTTACATTCTCATTTAATACGAGTACTTCTTCAATTTGCCATTTAGTTTAAATGTACATGTATACATTAATAAGGTTATTCCCGCAAATCACATGGTGCACTCGGATGCACCATGCAATGTGCACCCAGTACCAAAATGGCATAGTTTGAGTTAGTTGATATCTGTAATGGTTTTGACTATTTGTAATTGTAATGTGTTTTTCTTTGTAATTGTTGAACTGTGATTTATGGGAATTGTAAAGGAAATAGAGAAAGTGATAGGTGGATGAGGGAGAAACAGAGTTCAGAGGAGAATTTGGAAGAGAAAAATAATGTAATTTGATTAATAATCTTTCTCACATCCGTATTCCCGTATATGTAGGAATAGCTGACTGTGATTTGTTACATTCCATGTGCTCCCAATACAAAATATCTGACTAAATGACAATATAAGCAAAATAGACTAAAGTGGCCTCAAACATAGGCTTTGAAATGTTTAAATTAAATTAATGGGCCCAAACTATATGCAGCCCAGCAATTAGTCCAGCAATTACCCAAGGGTCGCCTCACCCCCTTTTGGCCTTGAACCCGGACCACTACCAAACTCAATCACCGACCCAGTAGCATTTGAACCGTGAACTTCACCTAGACGTGGCGACTCCCTGTCCATTCTTTCCACAATCCCTTGTTCCACAACATCAGCCCCCCGAAAATGAAATCCTTGTCCGCAAGGATTTGTCCCCAAAAATTTCTTCTTGATGAGTTTCGCATCCTCCCATGTGTGGTTGTTCTGAAAATCTCCACCCCAATCAACCAAAATATGCTCCACCTCCAAAACCGTCCTCGGCGCTAGTTCGCAATTTCCCTCTACCGCTGCAGCTGATAGTCCTATGGAGAGTGTCTGGTCAGGGTTTAGCCGCTTCTTCAACAAGGAGACATGAAACATGGGGTGGATCCACGAATCGGGTGGTAGGTCAAGGCGATATGCGACCTCCCCGATCCTCTCCAGAATCCGGTAGGGGCCGTAGTAGCGTGGCGATAGCTTCAATTCCTTCTCAACTGTACTGAATTCTGCCGGTAGGGTTGCAATTTCAGGTATACCTCTTCACCTACTGCATAGGTCTTCTCAGACCTTGACTTATCTGCATAAACTTTCATCCGGTTCTGTGCTTGAATTAGGTTTTCCTTTAGTTGCTTGACCATTTCATGTCTATCCTTTACAAATTCCCTGGCTTCTGTGTTTGCATGTTTCACATACGGTTGTGTAGAAAGTAAGGGAGGGGGATACCTGTACAGAGCTTGAAAGGGAGTGGATTTTAAGCCTGTGTGATAGTTAGTATTATACCAATACTCAACTAGGTTAAGCCACTTTAACCAGGATCTTGGATTGTTGTGTACCATGCATCTTAGGTAGCCCTCCAAGCATTGATTTAGTCTTTCTGTCTGTCCATCGGTTTGGGGGTGATAGGCTGAAGACAAATTAAGTTTCACCCCCATTAACTTGAAAACTTCACCCCAAAAAACACTAATAAAGACCTTATCCCTGTCTGTCACCATGCTTAGGGGTAACCCATGTAGCTTATATATATGGTCCATGAATAGTTGAGCCACCGACTGAGCTGTATAAGGATGTGATAGTGGTAGGAAGTGTCCATATTTGGTGAACCTGTCTATTATCACTAGGATCACACTTTTCCCATTTACCTTAGGCAATCCCTCAATGAAATCCATGCTTATGTGTGTTCGTGCTTGTTCTGGGATGGGTAAAGGTTGTAGCAAACCTGGATAGGGTTCATGGCTAACTTTGCTTTTAGCACAAATTTCACATTTCTAGATCATCTGAATAATGTCAAGTCTCATCTTAGGCTAATAGAATACTCCTTTAATCCTCATGTATGTTCCCCCTATCCCAGAGTGCCCCCCATATGTTGAGCCATGCATTGCCTCAAGAATCATCCTTCTCAAGTTTGTATCATTTCCCACTACCAACCTGCCCTTGTATCTGATTAGTCCCTCACTGACTTCAAACTCTGGGTATGCATTTATGTCCATAGCCTTAGTTGTTATTATCTTGCTGGTGAAAGGGTCACCCTTATAAATCTGAGTCACCTTCTGCATCCATACAGGTGTTATGGTGGTAATTGCATAATTCTCCTCTTCTACTTCCTTCATTCTGGATAAGGCATCAGCTGCCCTGTTCTCCTTCCCTTTCCTGTATTGGATTTCATAGTTCAATCCCAATAGTTTAGTGATCCACTTCTGTTGGGTAGGGTTCATAACCTTTTGATCCAGCAAATGTTTGAGTGCTTGTTGGTCTGTCCTAATGATGAACTTGTGTCCTTGCAAATAGTGTCTCCACCTTTGTATAGCCATAAGAACAGCCAGGAATTCCTTCTCATATATGGATAGTGCTTGGTTCCTTGGGCATAAAAGTTTGCTCATGAAAGCTACGGGCCTCCCCTGTTGCATAAGAACAACTCTAATTCCATAGCCACTAGCATCAGTCTCTAAAATAAATGGTTGAGAGAAATCTGGTAGAGCTAGGATGAGTGTGGTGGTCATAGCCTTCTTTAACTCTTGAAAAGCTACCTCAGCTTCCTCTCCCCATATAAACTTGTCTTTCCTGAGTAAGTTGGTTAGTGGTCTACTCAGTAATCCATAACCTTTAACAAACTTCCTATAGTAGCCAGTCAAACCTAGGAAGCCTCTCAACTGTTTGAGTGTCCTGGGAGTAGTCCAATTGATCATGCATTCTATTTTCTGGGGGTCAGTACTCACCCCTTCTTGGTTGATGATGTGACCCAAATACTCTATCTGTTTTAGCCCAAATTGGCATTTGCTTCTTTTGGCAAATAACTGGTTTTCCCTGAGTTTTTCCAGAACACTTCTCAAATGTTGAATGTGTTCATTCCCTTCCTTGTTGTAGKTTAGAATATCATCAAAAAACACCAGTGTACTCTTTCTTAGGCTGTCACTAAACACTTGATTCATTAGGCACTGAAATGTGGCTGGGGCATTACACAACCCAAAAGGCATAACTAAGAATTCAAACTGACCATGATGAGTATTAAAAGCAGTTAGGTATCTGTGTTCTGGTTTCATCAATATCTGGAAATACCCTGACCTTAGATCAATCTTGGAAAAGAACTTTGCCCCATGTAAATCATCCAGTAGCTCATCAATGATTGGAATTGGGAACTCATGCTTAATAGTTAAGTCATTTAAGTACCTATAGTCAACACAGAGCCTCCATGATGCATCCTTCTTTTTTACTAGCAACARTGGGGATYCAAATGGACTCTGGCTAGGCTGGATAACTCCACTCATAAGTAACTCCTTGACTATCTTTTCTATTTCATCCTTCTGGTCATGTGATGACCTGTAAGGAAACTGGTGCTTGGGAGTGCTACCAGGCTTCAAAATGATCTGGTGCTCTGTCCCCCTTACAGGTGGTAAACCCTTTGGCTCTTACATCACTGTACTCCTCCAATAGTTCTGTCATCTGAGTCAACTGAAAATCCCTTCCCTGTTCTGGCCCTTGTATTGTTAGGAGAAAATTTTCTTCAATTTGGGTAGGGTGGTCTTGGTGTATCATTTTGAATAGTGATGGGGCAGATATAAACTGGCAGTCTGTGGTTGCTGTTAGTGCTTGTATTTTTACCCTCTCTCCCTTCAATGTCACAGTGAATGTCATAAGTTCATAGTCCAACTCTATTGGAGTACATGATTTCAACCAATCCCCTCCAAGGATGAGGTCACAGCCCTTATTCTTTAGTAGCCTCAAGGTATAAGAGAAAGTGTGGCCTTGCATTGTCCAACTAAACCACTTTGCCACTTTGGTGCTAATTAGCCTCTGTCCATTAGCCACTCTCACCAGGATAGTCTTGGCATCTACAACTTGACATCCCAGCCTTTTGGCAGTAGATTCTTGAATGAAACTCAGGGTACTACCTGAGTCTATTAGAATCTGCAGTTTGTGTTCCTTGTTCTGCCCCCATACCCTCATGGTAGTGATACTGTCCCCTCCTGATAGTGCACTCAATGTCATTTGTATTTCCTCCATGGTTTTAGTAGTTCGAGTATCTCCTGGTGGATCAAAACCAATGACCTGTGAGCATTCAATTTCCTCCTCCTCTGTCATTATCATATATATAGTTGGTCCTCTGTTTGCATCTGTGATCATATGTGAACCTTTCGTCACAATTATAGCATAAGCCCTTTTCTCTTCTTGCAGCCATCTCTGAGGCTGTGAGCATTTTGGTCTGTGGTTTAGAGTTGTTGCTTGGGAATGGTTTCTAAATGTTTTGATATGAGTTTTCTGGTTTCCTGTTCTGAAATAGCGGGGGGTTGGTTTTGGGGTTGGATTTGAACTTTCTTGCAATTGCATCTAGGGTTAAAATCTGTTTCCTGCCCAGCTCAATAGTTTGATGTAAAGAGGCTGGTTCAAACATGTTAATAAAAGCCTGTAGTTCTTCACTTAGGCCAATAATGAAACTAGCAATAAAGTACTCTTCTGTGTAGTTGTTCAGAATTTTCATGCATGCCTTAAGCTCCTCAATCCTCTCCACATAATCTGCATATGAACTAGTTTGCTTCAGCTTGTTGAACTCAGCTATGATCCTAGCTTCTTTTAGCTCCTCAAATCTGGCTGAAATAATCTCAATTAGCTGTTGCCATGTTATGTCTGTTTGTGATGCATTAAGGTTTTGGAACCATTGAGCAGCTTTTCCCTCAAAATGCATAGAAGCAAGTATAACTTTCTGCTGGTCTGGGATATTGGGCATAAGTTTGAAATAACTGTTGCATTTGAGTACCCAAGATCTGGGAGATGAGCCATTTAATTTTGGGAGTTCCAGTCTGGGAACTGGGCTCAAAAAATTCAGGCCCTGTGACTCAGTAATTAGTCTGGACTTGTTGGAATTATTGGATCTGTCATTTTTGCTTTCATTGCCAAACCTGGATATGGCCCCCCTAGAATAGAGTCTTCCTCTGCTTGACTCTTTCCTTTGTTCATGTTGAGTAATTGTAAATATATAGAAGCTAAGGTTTGTGTGAGATGGTCATATTTCATATTCAACCCCATTAACTCCTGTAAATTTGAGTTAATACCTGTTATCTGCTCCTGCAATTTAATCTCACTAGCTTCTCTTTTCATGGCTTCTGTTTGCAGGTTCTGATCGATTTTTTTTCTGGGCTACTTGAAGATCTTTGATGCGGGTTCCTTCTGCCATTTCCAAGGAACCCAGGCTCTGGATACCACTTGTAATGGTTTTGACTATTTGTAATTGTTGAACTGTGATTTCTGTGAATTGTAAAGGAAATAGAAAAGGTGATAGGTGGATGAGGGAGAAACAGAGTTCAGAGGAGAATTTGGAAGAGAAAAATTATGTAATTTGATTAATGATCTTTCTCACATCCGTATTCCCGCATATGTAGGAATAGCTGACTGTGATTTGTTACATTCCATGTGCGCCCAATGCAAAATATCTTACTAAATGACAATATAAGCAAAATAGACTAAAGTGGCCTCAAACATAGGCTTTGAAATGTTTAAATTAAATTAATGGGCCCAAACTATATGCAGCCCAGCAATTAGTCCAACAATTACCCAAGGGTCGCCTCACCCCCTTTTGGCCTTGAACCTGGACCACTACCAAACTCAATCACTGACCCGGTAGCATTTGAACCGTGAACTTCACCTAGACGTGGCGACTCCCTGTCCATTCTTTCCACAATCCCTTGTTCCACAACAATATCAGGGGTCACACGTGCAGGAGTTAGGGAATTTATCAGTCCATCTTCCCTCGATATTTTCTTGCATAGATCCCCTTTTAACTTTCTTCTCATCCGATTTAATTGTATTCTATTTTATTTTATTTGCGTAGATTTCTCCTTGAATTCATGGATTTTAAGATTTTTATTCTTCCTCAAGTTTTTGGTCCTCGGTTTTCCGAGCAACAACTTTGAGAATTTGTACGCTTGTATTTTAGTTTTTTGGATGGCGATGCATCTCATGTTCCTTGATCGGTGATCCGATATTTGATTATTACATTCGCGTTGTCCCTTAAATCTTCTTTGATTTTATTGTTAGATAACGTGCATCATAGATCTTTTTTTTATGTATAAATTTAGTCTTTGTAATTGATATTGTTTATCTAACTGATTTTTTTGAATAATATATGTGTGATTTTATATTGGGATTCATAGTTATTTTTAATTTGGTTGGTTTCGTGAATACGATTGTTCTGAACTAGGCTTTCATGCAAATATTTATGTGTTATTTGTGTTATTGTTCACATTTATGTTATATTTATGGTATTACATCGTGTGACGACTTAAGGTACATTATTGTGATGTCAGATATACATTATCTTTTTTAATTATATTGGTGTATTAGTAATAGTTGATAGGTATATCAAGTGATGTATTGAGGTACATTATTGTGTTACTATAAATACATCTTTTGTTCCGACTATTTATTACACTGGTTTAGTAATAGTAGTTGAAAGTGTTCGCATTTTATTTAATCGCAAGTGTACGATGATGTAGTACACGATGAATAATCTCATATTCCACTAGGACCATATTGATTTAAAATTCAAGAAGGTAATATAATATTTTAAATGAATAGAGAAATGAGCTTTTGTTGTGTCGTTAAACGACTAATATAAAATAGGCAATTATATAAACTACTTATCATAATTTACTAAGATAGATAGCAAACAACAAGTAATTTCAGAAATCCAAATGATAATGGGATATTCCAGGGTTTGGGGGTTCATGATCTCCCAATATAAATCATTTTCAATCAACCAAGCGTTGGTTTCGATTCAATTCAATATAAGTCGATCAGAATTGTAGTTTAAACCTTCTCCCGAACAACTAAGTATGAAACAACGTCTCCGTTCGAAATCACATTTAGAACTCCAAAAAGCTTTGAATATTTAAAAGACTTCATTACTAATCTCAAACCTCTCGGTCTTTTTGATTAAAGTATTTTGTGTTTGAAAAAACTATAGATAAATCTCCTCTCTTGATTCAATTTATCAAACCTATAAGTTATATGAATTTGTCAAGCAATTACAACTATCAAACATAAGTGGTTGTCAATCAATTATGCAACAATGATTCACAAACATAAATATATCAAAGGGTCATACTTGATTGAGATAAATATCAAAATCAATTATTCATTATTTCCAAAACCCATAATATAATGAAATTAGTCAGACATAATCAAATATTTATATAGGCAGTTCATCAAACACTGATGTTCATAAAGAGAAATGAAAATAAATAATAAAATCGTAAGATTATGGATTGGATACTTCGATCTTTGCAATTTTCATTTTTCTCCTCCGAATCCTCACTTCTCACTCGTTTTCACTATTTGAGTTATTCCCCCAGCTCAAAGGATGAGACTTGATGCATGAGGACTGAATTGAGGCCTCGTATTATAAGTATTACATGAAATCCCATCATTTAAATTGCACAAGTAATGGTTTCTGGACCGTTTGCAACCAGATTCATGACCGCAAATGGGTTTGCGATCGGTCGCCGTGAAAACGGTCTGTAGTAGTAGGCCGAATTGCGACCGTGAAGGGGGTCGTGACTGAGTTTCTAGGCTCCGTTGACTCCTTGGCTTCATGGGTCTGCTCCAATCTTAGCCCAATGGACTCTTCTCTTTATTATCTTCAGTCCAATCCTTCATCCTTTTCCCATTTGTGCTTCTTCAAACCTAATTCATCCAATATAACTCCTAAAATCCTATAAAAATCACATAAATATACCAAACACGTAATAATGTCCAAATAATATGAATTAAAGTAAAAAGACTTTAAAATATACAAATAGTAGTTGAAACCTAATCAAATAAGTAGCAATATCTACGTAAAATTTGTGCTTATCAACTCCCCTAAACTTAAAGGTTTGTTCATATCGAAGAAACAAAAGATTAAAAAAAAAAGGCACATGTATGGGCATGGCTAAAATGATGATGATGTATTTGCTTCAAAAGTATCACTTTTCAAAGTATAAATACAAAATCAAGTACGCAATAGAAACACCCTTTTTACATTTAACTTCTTGCTCCAAATCAATGATCCTCACAGTTGTAAGTGTTTCACTCATAGGACGTGTATACGCTTGATAACACTATATGTACTCTAGCATAAGCTTGCAATTCATTTATCTCTCCACTGCTTGTTGTGTACAAAAAACAAAAATCATATATGACTTTTATTATGGTTGTAATGTAGGCTCTTTGGTAAGTCATTAAATATTTGGATAAAAGTGACTATAATGTAAACTAACGCATAAAAATACAATAACTACCCTCTATATAAACACATGAGACTTTTTAGAATGCTTCACCTTATCCTCAAAAATAAATATTGAAAAAACTTAGCTTTTATAACACAGACTCTCAACCAACCCAATTACTATCCAAAAACCACTAAACTTATTTATATTTACTTGAGGTTTTTTTACTTGCTTCTTATTCACTAAACTAGAAATAAACATACCCTTTATTGAATAGGCTTTAAACTCCTATTGTCAAAGTTGAGTGTTTTTTTTCAACTTTGATCCACTCAAGTTAACCAATACAAAATTTTCAACTCTCACAACCTGTAAAACTTAAAAATTTCACAAGGCTTCTTGAGAGCATATGATAAGCTCATGGACAACAAAGAATGGGAAATAAAAAATCTCAATGGGGCATAACTAGGGATTTTTATTTGTTGTAGCTTTCATATATGGATACGACTGAAATTGGATTTGAAAAACTTACCTAAATCATTTTCAGGTTTTTCGTATACTTGAAACCTCGAGAAAAAGACCAGAGAAAGTTATCAAGAGATACAAACACGATAGATAATTCACACAAGAAAGAAGTCGATTGTTCATGATTTATCATCAAAATGGTCCAAATTTCACAAGCATATCATTACAAAATAAGGAGCCAACGTATTTTCAGTAAGGCATAACCATCTCGTTCAAGTATCCGTTTTTATAAATATAAGTAATTTTTCAAATCAACTCATCATTAGCATATCATCAATTATTTCACAAAAATCCACACAAACGCATATTTTCCCAATTTCTCTTCCAAACCCAACTATCCATACATCCCACTTTATTCCTAATAAAGTATTTAAACGTGCAAATAAAATAAAAAATAACTAATGTAATCCTATATGCCATGTAAAAAGTAATAAAAAATAAATATACATGTAAAGATAAACCGCACTTCCATCCCTCCCAAACTTGTTTTCTACTATGTAGTAACAAGTTTGAAAACGAAGGAGTGGTTTGCTGATAAACACGGTTTTTATGCACATTTTGAGACTTATTTAATTAGTTTTCAATTACTATTTGTGCATTTATAGCATCTATTAGCCTTATTTCATATTATTTGGACGTTATTACGTGTTTAGTTATTTATGTGTTTTATAGGGTTTTTGGAGTTATTTAGATGATTGGGCTTGGAAAGCACAAATAGGCAAATGATGAAGAACTGGACTGTAGATAATGAAGAGAAGAGTCCATTAGGCTAAGAATGTAGCAGGCCACAAAGTCAACGAGTCCAGTAACCTAGACATGACCTCATTCGCGGTCACGACTTTGGCTTACCACTGTAGGCCATTTTCACGGCTGCCGTTCGTGACCCCATTCGCGGTCATGAATGGTCCAGAAAATGTAACTTATGTGGTTTAAATGCTCGAATTGGCTGTGAACCAACTTTCCATAACTATTATACAAATGAAAGAGTGCGATGCAGTGGGGAGAATCCCAAGAGGTATTCCAATTACGAAGCTCAAAGGGACTCGTTCCGGGTAGTTGGAAGCCAACCTGTAAAATGGAAAAGGATGGAAGAAGAAAAATATAGAGGAACGGGTAGATGTAATGGAGAAGTATAATGAGCAACTATGAAAGGAATTAAGGGCAATGTTTCAACACACATCACGAGGAGATACACCGGAGTAGCTCTGTGAGTTTTGGGCCAAGGCAAATGTTCGTTAATTTTATTTGTGTAATTTTATCTAACCTCAAGTGTACGGTGTAGATGTAGTACATGACAAGTAAGGTCATATTCCCACAATAACCAAATTTTTTTATAATTCAATAAGTAATGTAATATAGATATATTAGCTTTGTTTAAACTAATATCAAAGATGAGTGTCTGTTGAGTCGTTATCAAGAGAATTGAAGTAATCCGAGGGCTTGGAAAACCCTAGGAATCCCCTAAAAGAAAACCCATCTCTGGTTTGAAGAAGTATGGTAAGGTATATATAGGATTACAAAGACTTGGAGCACAAGAAACCTACCAAAAATAGGATTCCGGGCTGCTAACGGTAGCTCTAGTGGTATGCCTAGCGGTTACGGTTACCGCTAGGTGCTACGGTTAACTTATCTGACAGGCAGACAGTCAACACTGGGTAACCCAGTGTCAATCAGCATAGCCAGTGTCAGCTTTAATACTTCAAATCGAGGCCCATTTTCGCTGAAACTTCACTCGTAGACTCATCCTTGATTATTTCCAAACCAAAAATCTTCAAAATACCTAAAATAAACATAAAATTAATTAATTATAATTAAAATACGATGAAACAAGTTGGGGATAAGAAAATACAAAAAATATGCTCAATCTATTCAACTTTCACTGAAATCAACAATAAAAATGAACTAAAATCAAGACAAATTCATGTTAATCAACTACCCCACGCTTTATTGGTTTGTTCATCCTCGAACAAATGATAGTTTCAAAGAGTAACAAGAATGAAAATAAGTCCAAGCAAAGAGTCGTGTCGTGCTACATACATAATTTTAAAATTATAGATAATTGCAACTCAACTTCAGACGCTAGACCATTATTACATTGCCGCTCCAAAAACTAAATCATGCATCCTCACAAAGGGTAATATATATGTGTATGCTCAAAAGCACTCAAGAATTTTTTATAAGGACGTGTATACGCTCAAATCATACAAATACATGCACAATAAATATGCACTGAAAATAAAAAACTTTTCCATCGCATTTAAGTGTGTAACTAACAAAGAATCGGAAAAGGTCTTTGCGGGTTGTAATGTAAGCTCTTTGGATAGGTATGGAATATTTAAGTTGTGTGGCTAAATAACTTACTCAACCTAATCTAATCACGAAGCAAAGTGCTTCACCTCGTACAAAAATAATAAAAAAAATCTCACTAAACACTCATAATGTAGCCTTTAAACTTAGGCTATTTCTCAACTCGTAACTCTAAACCGACTTTTGCTCGAACCACTTAAACAATTTAGAAGCTTACGATACGCTTCTTTTTCATTTACAACACAACTCTTACCTCTTAAACATTAGGCTTCATAATAAAATAAACAATAAAACACAAGCCTTATTTAGCGTAGGCAATGACTCAACACGATTCACCATCCTTCTCATTCTTCATTTTTATTTCTTTCTTTTTCTCTCTTTTTTCTTCATCCCCTTCTTATTTTTATGGGGTTTTTCTTTTTTTTCTCTTTTTATATTTTGAAGGATGGTGATCCTTTATTGCAACTTCTTCATAAATCCCTTATCGTAACTCCAAAATACAAATAACCAATAAAAATAACTAACTCCTACCCCACGATTTTAATGTTCGGAGGAGTCGACTCAAAAACACTCATGACTATAGGAAATGGATTATATGGCTATGAGGGGCTCATTCGGAATTTATAGTGGCTAAAGTATATGGATATGGCTAGAATTAGGGTTTTATCTGTGCCTTAACGTCATGTTCAAAGCTAACTACACATAACGATTTCAAAAAGATCTCAAAACAGAACTCACTCAAGTACATGCAATGATGATAAACACTCAGGCCACTCACAGGCTTTTGCATGAAAAAGTGTTGAATTGACGCTACTTTTAAGGTTTTGCAAAATCGTTTGCGTCCACGTACCATTTTACAATATATAATAATTTTGAGAAATTTATGCACTTATACACGCTTAAAGACAAGAACCTCAAATCATACATAGTTAACTTCGACAGGCAAGCCATGCAAACACAATTTAGTGCAGAAATAGTAATCAATCACGTAAAATATTATCTACTACAAATCATGATTTTTTTCAATTGCACAATTTTTCATATATAAATCACAACTCAACCATCCCCCCTCTAAGAACTCGGCAATCCCCTGATTGCCATAAACGAATATAAGAAAATAAAAGTAAGGGAGAAAGGGAATAAGAAAACGTCCCTGAAAATAGTCGAGCTACTCCAAAAAGCTATGTGCAACCATCATTCGCCTCAAATCGTGTGATTGGAAATGTCTTGATTAACTACCGAAAATTTCAGCTTGATTTTCTGCACAGTTTCGCAAATCTGGTACAGTTAGCGGTTAGTATGTAGCGGTTAGTGCTACCGCAAGATAATCATTAGCCTCCCTGTTACTCCCCAGCGGCCTGTTTAGCGGTAGATGTCATCGTTACTCGCCTGGACTACTAACGGTAATGCTAGCGGTAAAGGGGTCACCGCTAGGTTCCCAGTTTTGGCGATTTTCTCAAAATTTTCTGCACATCAATACCGCATAAACGTACCACAGCATAGACACAACTAAAAAGAAAAAAAGAAAAATCAAAATAAAAGCTAAGGAAAGAAAGAAATCAAACACTTGGGTTGCCTCCCAAGAAGCGCTTATTTAACGTCGAAAGCTCGATGCCTTCTACGAACGATGCTATTCCGGATCCAAGAAAAGGTGACGATCGTGCCACGCCTTAGTATTCTCCAAAAGCAAGAGTAGGCAATTTAATTCACCAAGGCGAGCATGGTAAGCAAGTCGTAGAACAGAAATCTCAACTCGCTTAGACGGTCGAAAAAGCGAATAATCGATCACCAAAAACATATCAAAAACCAAGTTGGGCACATGGTGATCCTTAAACTTTGGAAATACGAGGAAATCCGTCGAACAAAAGAATTTATCATCCTCGAATCCAAGTTCCTTCATTTCGTTAAAATCCCCCTCTAAGTTTTGAAAAATATTGGGAACTAAATTCGGGCATAGGGGATTGGAAATTTCCTCAACTATCTCGCCCACCATCTCCATCTCAAAATCGTTTAAAGCTTCGGGTGGCTCAATATTAGACTCGGCCATCGCATCCTTCTCGATTAATTCTTCCACCACATTAAAATTAAAATCCATCAACGGTTCCGGTGGCATAACGCGAGGCTCAATAAATTCATCTTCTAAAGTTTACTCATCCACCTTCAACATCGTCAAATATATCGAGTAAACTTGAATTCTCATCAACCACCGGAATGTCCAACGGCATGACGTGAGGCTCAATAACCACATCTTCCAAGGTCGGCACCACGTCTTCTTCATCTATGCAAAACTCAAGTAAACTCATTAATACATCAACCTCCGGGCTCTCCAACGGCAACATTCTTACATCTTCATCCAACACATCATAATTAAGCACAAGAGGAGCAAATTCAACCAGACTCTCTAAAACCTCTTCTTTACACTCATCCTCTTCTAAACACGAATTCGAGCTCGCATCCTCAGCCTCTAAATGGGGCTCCACAACATCAAGAATTGGTACCTCATCCCCCTCATTCGACGATTCTTCCAAGGAAACTATTATTTGATCCATACGCTTCATGAACTGTTCACGGTTATCCTGCCGACGAATGGTCTCAGCTTCTTCATCCTCTTGCCGCGCCAAAAATTGATCATCATGCTCATAATCTTCGCAGCTAGTAGAGTAGGGAATTGGGTTATGAGAAGCATAAGATTCGTAGCTCGTATAGTTCTGATTGGAAATATCTTTCTCTAGTGGCTCTTCGTCAAACATTACTTGGCATATAGACGCCCAATGCCCAAGTGCTCCACATTGGCTACATATAAGGCTCAAATAAAAAGGAAATTGATCGTGAGGAACATCAGATAACTCCTAGCACGGAGGTCGGGAAAAATTAGAAATATGTGGGGCACATGATTCGTAACTTGGATAAAAAGAATTAGAGTTGGATAGAGCATTAAATTCATATCCCGTTTGATAACAAGGTGGTGTGGAGGGAGCGTATGAAGGTTCGAAACTTTCTATTTCGGCTTGTAGGGCTGTGAACTCTTCACGAAACACATTCCTGACATAATCCTCGAACTCCTGGCCGTTGAGTTTCGAATCATATGAATTTGGAGATGGGTCTCATTCAAGCGAGTAGAACTCTCCCATGAATCCATCATACACTTTGTCCCACGTTTTCAAGAAGTCGGCCTTCGAATAATTCAACCATTTCTTTGCCCGATCCCTTAGATCATAATGAAAAAGTCGCATCCTTACTTGATCTCTCGTGAGGCCGAGACAAGGGAAAGTCAGGGTGACGTCCTCGTACTCTTGGATGAATCGCACCGAATCCTCGCTCGGATGCCCATAAAAAATCGAGATTTGCTCTATGTAGAAACCGTCAAGATCGTAATCCCGCATCTTGGAGCTCCATGGGATGGTTGGTCGAACGGTACGCCTAGCGTACGGATTGTCATACGATTGATAGCCTTGATAGTAAAAATTTTTTCTTTATAAATTTTTTTAATTTGTTTAATTATATATATATATATATATATATATTTAAATCTATTTTTGAAGATTTAATAAAAAAGTTGAGTTCACATATAATGACGGGTTCTCATTTGAACCCAACCCTATATATATATATATTATTATATATATATATATATATATATATATATATATA
>BMAC01000058.1:1832243-1892254 GCA_014905375.1 Phtheirospermum japonicum | reverse complement strand
ACACACACACACACACACACCACACACACACACCACACCACACACACACACACACACACACACACACACACACACACAACACATATATATATATATATATATATATATATATATATATATATATATATATATATATATATATATATATATATATATATATATATAGGGTTGGGTTCAAATGAGAACCCGTCATTATATGTGAACCTAGAGACTAATCCTGGCCTTAGATCTAATATTGCACAGTGCAATTATATGTCCAGGTTCATTGTGCTTTTTACACAGTACTGTAGTGCTAAAATCAGTCATATTTTTATTAAAGGTTAACGGTAGCTCTTAGCTGTAGCAGCTACCGTTAGTGTTACCGTTAACAAATTTTTTTCCCTTTTTTTTCTAATTTAAGAAAAACGGTTTGATAAGTCTTGGGTTTTGGTTATAGACGTACCTTGCAAATACAACACTCAACGTACCAGATTAAACGCACCGGTGGAAAATAATAAAAACAAATAAAATGAGAAAATCACAAATAAATATTAAAGATAAACGAAAATAAAAACACAAATAAGGATAACGAAGAGCAAACACAAAATTCACAACCTTTAGTTTTTCCCGGCAACGGCGCCAAGATTTGATTCAAGCTTTTGTGCACCTACTTTATAAAGATTTGTCAAAATTTTAAAAGCTCGCCCGCAAGAGAACAAGATCGCGTGTAGGTTGATAAGTTGACTCAAGTCGTCTCTCAAGGAAAATTAAATTCAGAAGTGTTTCTTGTGTTTGTCGTTCACGAATAAGAAATAAAAATAAAAATCTAATCTAAAAACATAAAAACAATAAATTGACTTAAACGAAGAATAATAAAAATCAAAGGTTTTGAAAAGTTTTAAGAATCAAGGGTTCTAGAGCTTCGATTCGTCTCCACGATCTCTTGGGAAACCCCAATTGATGGTTCACAACGAATCTAGGATCTAGACTCATAAGATCTAGCCAACATTCATCATCAATCTCAACATCACAAACCCAACACAATTATCAACACAATTCATCATGCAAGTTTGGGGATGGGTGGGTGGGTTATTTGTTTGAAGTTTTGATTATTCTAATTCAAGCAAGAATTTAAAAGCATAATAATTAATTAAACTAAATTAAACGAAAGGAATTAAAAACTTACTATTAAACGAGAAGAATAACAACATCTTGGTACGAAATCTCGAATCTAAATTACCTAAGATCTAATCTACTTTATCTAAAAACTAAAAATTTAAAACTAAGAAATATGGAGAAGTATCAAGAGAATTGAAGCAATCCTAGGGCTTGGAAAACCCTAGGAATCCCCCAAAAAAACGTTCATCTCTGGTTTGAAGTATGATAAGGTGTATATAGGATTATAAAGACTTGGAGCACAAGAAACCTCCCAAAAATAGGATTCTGGGCTGCTAACGGTAGCTTTAGCGGTTACGGTTAGTTAACTTCTCTGACAGGCAGTCAACACTGGGTAACCCAGTGTCAATCAGTATACCAAGTGTCAGCTTTAATACTTCAAATCGAGGCCCGTTTTTGCTGAAACTCCACTCGTAAACTCATCCTTGATTATGTCCAAACCAAAAATCTTCAAAATACCTAAAATAAACATCAAATTAATTAATTATAATTAAAATATGGTAAAACAAGTTGGAGATAAGAAAATACGAAAATATGCTCAATCTATCCAACTTTCACCGAAATCAACAATAAAAACGAATTAAATACTAACTAAAATCAAGACAAATTCATGTTAATCAAATATTCCGATAAGATAACTGCTTAACTGACTTAAGCATCAGAGAGGTTTCCACTGGAAATCCCCCGGTGGTCCTTTCTAACATGTTTTTGTGGAACAGGTCAGGATATTCAGTGGAGAAGCAGATGTTCGTTCAATTGTTTTCAGGGTGAAACACTTACAAGTAAAACTTAAATATTTAAAAGTCCAATTGATCATTGTATCTACATATATCCCCCCAAACCATAAGAAATCCCGCCCAGACATCACCTAATTCAAGGCGTGAGGCTAAATAATTTAGGAATTCAGGTTTTTCATCACACTTCATGCTTCAACTATCGCAGAATCTCATATATGTTCAAGGACCAAGCATGCATACTAAGTGTTTAATGAAATACCTCAATGAAACTTCAATCCCAAGTTGAAAAACTGAAGTAGCCTGGCCTCAAACTCAAGAATAATCATCAATATATATAGTAGTAGGCCTTAAGAAACAAAGATACTTGGATAATTTCTACCAATTTCAGAAATTCCTAAAACTCTCAACTAAGAACCCTAAATTCAATAAGTTAGAGAATCCATACCTTGTTCCTAGATTCAGAAGATGAAAGTAGTAAGAGTGATGTGGTTTTGTGTTTAGAACTTGAACTTAATGAGTTCATAAAGAAAAATAAATTACTCTGGAAACTCTGAAACCAAGAGATAAGAGGATCTGCCAAGCTTGCTGGACCAGATCCTCTTATCTCTTAGTTTCAGAGTTTCCAGAGTTGATCCATCCCTTTACCACAGGCACCAGAATGGATCAATAATACTAATCTTGGCTTATGTTGATGACTTACTGATCACTGACAATGATACAGAAGCTATTAACCAGCTCATTAAAGTGGGGGTAGAGGGGGTGGGGGGGGGGGTGGGGGGGGGGGGGCAGTCACGTTTGAGGAGAGAGGAGAGGAAGTGATTTTTTTTTTCCATTTTATAACGTGTTCCGCAGCTCATTCGCGAACTCGTTCATGGTCATGGATACTTTCCTACAAAATAGCCTATAGTATCGTCCTAGATCATGGTCACAAATGCATACCTGAAAAACAACTTTCAGTAGCGGGCTGTCGCAGTCGCAACTTGGGTCGCGAATGGGCCAAACAAGTTTTTTTTTTCTTTTTATAACAACTAACTACCTATGTACTTTACGTTTGTTGGGTTGCCTCCCAACTAGATCTTTGTATTATGCCTTTAGCTAGATGCCTGTTTACTTCAAGAAATAGCCAAATTGATTATAAATATTGTTTTGTTTTTTTTTTTGCTCTGTGTAATACGTTTTGATTCTTTGAGCATTCACAATGAACTTACTCCTATATGGGAAAAGATTGAGGTGAGAATTGAATAAAAGTACATTATCTGCTACCTTGAATTCTCGTTTCACAATTTTCTTATAATGAAACTGTTTGGTTCGCTTCTTATACAATTACAAACTCTCATATGCTTCAACCCATAATTCATCTAGCTAGTTAAGTTGAAGTCTTCTTTCTTCTCTGGCCGCTTTAAAATCAGAATTTTACTTCTTAACAACCCAAAAGGCTTTGTGCTCTAATTCACCTGGAAAATGACAAGACTTCCCGAAAACCAATTAATACAGTGACATTCCTAAAGGTGTTTTGTACTCCATTCTGTATGCCCACAATGCATTGACAAATCCTTCTGATTGACACAAATATCTCGAGAATTTGCTTGATCACTCTGTTAGCCGATTTCGCTTGGCCATTTACTTGTGGGTGATACACCTGATCACTCGGTACTTCACTTCGTATTTTTCTATGTCACTTCTAACCACTTGTTGTAAAAGTGGGATCCCCCATTTCTAATCAAAGCCTTCAATACTCCGAAATGAGTTGTGATATTAAAAAAAAACTTAACACCACTTTGACATTCCTTGTTGTTGTTGGAATAACCCCCACCTATTATGAAAAGTAGTCCACTTCTAATAAGATGTATTTTTACTCGTATGATTTTAGAAATGGCCCCATGAAATTGATCCCCCAAACATCAAAAAGCTTGATTTCTATGATTTTTGTTAAAGGCATCTCATTTCTTTATGATATATTCCCATTCTTTGACACCTGTCACAATGAAGAATAAAGTCAAAGTAATCTTTATAAATCAAAGGTCAATAAAAACCACTTTGTAAAACTTTCTCAATGGTTTAATTTGCTGCAAAGTGGCCTCGACTCGATGATGCATGAAATTGGTTTATAAAATCCCTAAACTCTTCTTGAGGAACACATCTTTGTATCACTATATTGCTATCAAGAAAGAATCATCTGCATAACCTTTTTTACATCATGATAAATCCTTTTCTTTTGATAATACACTAAATCAGAGGGTAGAACATTGACAACCGAATAGTTAACAAAATCGATGTACCAGACAATTTTCATCTCAACATATAATATATATTCATCTGAAAAAGTTTAATAGGCACCTTTTGGTTTTCACCTTCTACCAGGTTCTTGATCGAGAAAGGTGATTCGCCACTAAGTTCTCACATCCTCTTCGATCTCTAATCTCCACTTTAAATTATTGAAGCAAAGGAATCCATCGAATTAATTTAGGGTTTGCCTCTTTCTTCTTGAATAGATGTCAAATAGATGTATGATCCATGTATATAATTATTTTTGTTCCTATCAAATAGGACCGAGATTTTTCAAAAGAACACACCACTTCCAACATCTCTCTCTCTCTCTCTCTCTCTCTCTCTCTCTCTCTCTCTCTCTCTCTCGATTTTGGTGTAATTGGATTGGGTGGCATTGAGTGTTCTACTCGCATAATAAATCACTCAAAAGAACATATCTCTCTTTTCGCCCAATGTTACTCTAATCGCTATGTCACTTCATCACACATTAATTCAAATAGTTGTGACCATTCGGGTGCTACGAGCACTGGATCACTCACCAGTGCCTTCTCCAAGGACTCAAGCGCCTGCATGCACTTATCACAAAAAATCAAATGTAATATTTTTTTTCAAGTAAATGACATAGGGATTTAGTAATTTTAGGAAAGTCATGAGTATACCTCTTATAAAATCTGACACGGCCTAAGAAACTCCGTAAAGACTTTTCATTTGTCGATGGTGGAAGTTTTTTGATAGCTAATATCTTAGCTCGATCAACTTCTAACCCTACCGAAGATATGCGATAACCATAAAATATGTCATCCATACCATAAAATGGTAATTTTCTCAATAAAGGACCAAATTGGTCTCCTTACATCTCTGCAGTACCATAGTTAGATTCTCCGAGCAATGATCAAAAGATGAACCAAAAACTGAAAAAAAATCATCCATAAGAATATATTCTCGATTGAACCATGAAAAATGGCCATCATACATCTTTAAAATGTGGCTGGGTCATTACATAACCCAAATGACATGCAATGAAAATCAAAAGTACCATAAGGGAATGAAAATGTGTTTTTTTCTTGATCTTCAGGTGCAATCATAATTTTCTTACGAATTACATTCGATCACCCTATAATCAATCAAACATGCTCAATTTGGAAAATACCATATACAACACACACACTTCCCAATTAAAACAATACAAATATTGCTAAAATAGACTTTTATTTTTGGATGTATGATCCAATGCACACCCGTATGTACATATGATTGAGTGCCACCTCGAGGCTAATGAGGCAAATCTTTAGGTACAACCCACTGTATAAAGCAATGTACTTCTCTATCAAACGAAAAATGAACATTATGCTAAAATGTAACGAACATTTAGTAACAAACCAATGAATGTTCAGTTAAAATTAACATTTCTCTTATATTAAGTAATGAATCTAAAGTAAAAACTAACGAACGTGATGTTAAAAATGATGAACATTCAGTTAAGACTTAATGAAACAGTGAGGTATCGTGGTATATACATAAAACGAAACAAGCAACAAATTGTTGAGGACATAATACAAGTAAAAGATGTTTTCCTTTCAAGCAGCCTAAGATTTTATTTGTGCATCACAATCTTCGCTGAAAACGAAAAACAAAGAAGGAATTTTGAAAAACAACAACATATTTTATTAAAAAAATTTGAAAACCCATAAGACATGCACATTAGTATAACTGAAATATAATAATGTTAATGAATATGCACAATAATATATGAAAAATAGCACAATATAATCAATAGTGCATCGAAACCCTGGGCTTAAAAAGAAGAAAAAATGAAAATCTTGAATTTATTTTTAATTTATTTTGAATTTTTTTATTTAAATTTTTAAATATTAAAATAATAATATGTCAACATCATTACTAGACTCATTATACAGTGAACTTGAGTAAGTGCACCAATAATTTAATTTATCATCGCATATAACTGACATATATCATCACATATAACTGGTACATATCATCAAATATAACTGATACATATCATCACAAATAATTAAAATTTCAAATCTAAAATTAAAACCCTAAAATAAAAATAATAAATCTAAAACGATAAACTAAACCCTAAAATGAAAACTAAACCCGAAATTGAATAGTAAACTCTAAAAGTTTCTATCACATATCATTACATATAACTTACACATATAATCACTTATAACTAACACATATCATCACATATAAATGGTAGAATGATAGATTTTTCTCGGGCTAAATAAAAAATGAAAACCTAAATCTTAAAATAGAAAATTAAACCCTAAAAATGGAAAACCAAAACCTTAAAATGAAAAAATAAACCCAAAATCTAAATTTTTGTCACATATCATCACATATAACTGATTGATAATTGATTTTTACAGTGTGAACCTATCAAAGTGCACCCAAGTGCATGTAATAAATTATCTCATTACTTGTACAATCTAACGATAACATAATCATTACAAAATTAACTAAGTAATACTCCTTGCGTTCCAAAATGATTGATATTTTAATTATAAATATTAAATAACCATAATATTTTTTTGTTTAAATTAATTAAAAGTGTGAAATAATAAAACTATGGATAAAAGTACTAAAATAACATTTAATTTTTTATTAGAATAAAATGTTGTTTAATAGGAGGGTAAAACTATCCAAATCCCAAAGAAAACCCCTTTTTCATTCTCCCTCCTCCTCCGTCTCCCTCTCGTCTTTCTTCTTCTTCAATACATAAATCTCACCTTCTAACACACACAGATCATTCATGAATGGCATCTCATGCTCCTCCTCCGCCGTCCGATTCCCCTTCAGAATGATACGGTCGACATCCGCCATCACCGCCGTGCCACCACCACCACCATTATACTCCTCAGGTCAGTCTTCCTCCATTTTCGTCGTTTCCACATTTATCAGACCACTCTCCTTTTCCCCCGCGCCCGAACTCGAACCCGTTTCCCAACCCAACCCGCCGGCAGCGGACCTCTCCTCTCAGCTCTCGTCCCTCCTATGTCAACCCAATTGGCAGAAGCACCCTTCTTTGAGGAAATTAATCCCAGCTATATCCCCTTCTCTCTTCTCCACTTTCCTCTCCCAGCACCCCCATCTCAATCCACACATTGCCCTTCGTTTTTTCAATTTTCTATCACATGCCCCCACTTTCAAACCCAATGTTCAGGCTTATGCTTCCCTTTTGCGAATTTTGATAAAGAATAAATTCTTTGGGGATGCCGAGAAAACCCGGATTTTGATGGTTAAGTCTTGTGAGGTGGCGAATGATGCAAGCTTCGCGTTGAGTATTCTGCGTGAGATGAACCGTGGTGGTGATGATGGTGAATTTATGTTTAGACTTAGTCTTAGGTGTTATAACATGCTTTTGATGTCACTGGCACGGTTCATGATGATCAATGACATGAAATTTGTTTATATGGAGATGTTGAAAGATAAGGTGTCACCGAATATATATACATTTAATACAATGATTAATGCTTATTGTAAATTGGGTAATGTGCGTGAGGCCGAGTGTTATTTAAGTATGATTTTGCAGGCTGGTTTGAAGCCGGACACACATTCATTCACATCATTCATTTTAGGACATTGTAGGAAAAAGGATGTAGATAGTGCGAATAAAATTTTCATGACAATGCCACAAAAGGGTTGTCAAAGGAATGAGGTTTCATATAATAATTTGATACATGGTTTGTGCGAAGCTGGGAGAGTGGATGAGGCGAAGAGTCTGTTTTTACAGATGGGGGGTGATAATTGTTTTCCAAATGTCAGAACGTACACAATTCTAATCGACGCTTTGTGCGGTTTAGATAGGAGGTTGGAGGCTTTGACCCTGTTTGAGGAGATGAAGAAGAAAGGTTGTGAGCCAAATGTTCACACTTACACTGTAGTTATTGATGGTACATGTAAAGATAGTATGCTTGACGAAGCAAGGAAAATATTGGTAGCAATGTTAGATAAAGGATTGGTTCCTAGCGTAGTGACTTATAATGCTTTGATCAATGGGTACTGTAGGAAGGGAATGGTTGGTGCTGCTTTTGAGATTTTTGATCTGATGGAGTCGAAAAATTGTAGTCCCAATGTGCGTACTTATAATGAGTTAATTTCCGGATTCTGTGATGTAAAAAAGGTGCACAGGGCGATGGCACTTCTTAGTAAGATGCTTGAGAAAAAGCTTTCTCCTGATCTTGTAACGTTTAACCATTTAGTCCGTGGACAATGTAAGGAGGGTGACGTAGATAGTGCTCTGCGCCTCCTCAGGTTAATGGAAGAGAACAATGTCGTTCCTGATCAGTTAACCTATGGTCCTATTATCGATGCTTTTTGTGAAAAAGGGAATGTTGATAAGGCACATGACGTATTTAACTCCCTCAAAGAGAAGGGCTTAAAGTTGAATGAAGTTATTTATACTGCTCTGATTGATGGATACTGCAATGTGGAGAAAGTTGACTTTGCTCTACATCTGTTTGAAAGAATGATTGCAGAGGGCTGCCTTCCAAACTCGTGCACTTACAATGTGTTGATTCATGGATTGTGCAAAGTGAAAAATTTACCTGAGGCTTTAAAATTCCTGGAAAAGATGTTGGAGGGTGGCATGAAACCCACAATTGTTACTTACTCAATCATCATTGAGCTGATGTTAAAGGAATTTGACTTTGACAGTGCTTATAGAATTCTAAACCATATGCTTGCTCTGGGATATAAACCGGATGTCTGCACATACACTTCTTTCCTTGTTGCTTATTGCAATCGAGGGATGTTGAAAGAAGCGGAGGATGTGATGAACAAAATGAAAGAAGGAGGTGTCAGACCTGATTTGATGGCGTACACAGTATTAATTGATGGATATGGACGTCAAGGTTCTCTAAGTCTTGCTTTTGATGCCTTCAAATCTATGGTTGGTGCTGGATATGAACCATCTCATTATACCTATTCTGTTTTAATCAAACATCTCTCACATGAGAAACTAGTCGATGGAAAGGGTGGTGGTAGACCTGGAGGGCTTGATCTAAAGTCAAATAGTGGCTCCATTAATATTGCTGATGTCTGGAAAATAATGGAACATGATACAGCTCTTAAGCTGTTTGAGAAAATGAACGAACATGGCTGTGCACCGAATATAAACACTTATAATGCACTCATCACCGGACTTTGCAGAGAAAGACGTCTTGAAGAAGCCTGGAGGTTGGTTGATCATTTGAAACAATGTGGAATGTCTCCGAACGAAGATATGTATAGCAAACTAGTAGATTGTTGCTGCAGCATGAAAATGTACGAGGAATCGATAAATTTAATTGATGTCATGCTCAAGCATGGGTTTTTACCTAATTTAGAGTCCTGTAAGCTGCTCGTTTGCGGGTTGTATGAAAAGGGAAATGATGAGAAGGCTAAGGAAACCTTCCGTAGGCTGCTTCACTGTGGTTTCAATTATGATGAAGTGGTTTGGAAAGTTTTGATTGATGGCTTGCTGAAGAGGGGCTTTGTGAATGGATGCTCTGAGCTGGTGAGTGTCATGGAAAAAGATGGTTGCTCACTTAATCCACAAACTCATACAATGTTGATCCAGGGAATTATTGATCAAAGAGAGAGCACATAGGCCAAACAGAACATGATACTTATATTGTTTCTCTAGATTGGTCTGGAAAGAAATCGCAAGACAATTTGGTGATTATGTTAGTAGAAGCAGACGAGGCTCTATCTTGCATTGGATGTTTTGAATGCTGGTTTGTGCATAATATGTAGATCTGAATACTTCCTGCCCTCAGGTGTGGTGATTGTGGTCAAAGAACCAAGTCCTGCCTCTTGGATGTTTATTGAGGAACCAGTATGGCCAGAGATCTTTAGCTCATGCAAGGCAAGTAAGTTCGCTTTCCTCAAATATAATCGTTATTTCTTCAATGTATGTCATATACTCGAGTTTCTTTCTTTTCCTCCTTCATTTTTTCATTTTAATGGGCATTCTATCACCTTACTTGCGACATTCAATCTCTATTTATGGTTGAAAGTGATTTTCCATCTCTTGTATAAATCTTACGACTTTTGTCAATTCCGAGGTATTGGAATTTTACTTGATATTCATGTTATGCCTAAATGTATATTCTTTGGCAAATTCCACTGTTTAATGCTTACCTGCTGATAATGATGATTTACAAAATGGAAGCATGAAGTAATAGAGTCAGCTTACCCGAGTTATTTTCGCCCTAGATTCATCAGCTTTAAAGTATTCTTAGCTTACACGTTTATGTTTGCTGGAGTTTAGCATTTGGCTATAGTTTTGACATGGTCAAGGGTTGGGCTTTCAATCTGAGCACCAGTTTATATTACTGTATCAGCTTGCTGTGGAGCTTGGTTTTCAGCAACAAATATTTTAGAGAAAGAAAAAAGAGTATAGCTATGTTTTTTTGTTCAATGTTAGTAATGTTATGATGAATGATTTTTTTCTCAAATACTCTTCTCATATTTATGTGATTCGGATCTATTGATTGCATAATTTGAATCCTATATGTATATGGTCCACAAGCTCATGTTCTACTCAATCTTATGTTTCCTTGCAATTAATTGAGTTTCCATGTCAACAAATGTAGACAGTGAGGAAACTATACAATTTCTGTTATTCATTTCATAAGATGCTTTGATTTGCAGGGAAACACGTCAGTAACTGATACATTTGCAATGGATGCATCTTGGTTTGGTGTTGCTGGTACAGAGATTTGGATGTGCTGCTATATTCTGGATTCGATGTAAAAGGAATGCCACAAGGTAACTACTTTTATGGAAGATTTATATAGTACGATCTCTCTCGCATTCCATGTTTAAATTTCTTGCAGATTGGTCAAACAATCCTTTGACATGTCTGATTGTTTATTGTCTGAAGTCTTGATGGAAGCAAAGCAGAATGCGCAACTTCTTGCCATCAATTGTGCAAGCAACGATATAATCCGGACTTTGTTCCTATATGGGTCAAATTTATTGAAAATATGTTACAATGACTATTTTTGTTAGTAATTCTGGCATCTAGGTGTAAGTGATATTAGGTTACCAAAACAACTTGTGCAGTGTACTTGCATTGCACCCAAACAAAACATAATAATGATGGGGTGTGGGAGGGAGAAAAAGGCTAGTGATTTTCATTAGTTAAAGTGGTAATTCAGGTATTCAATTTCTTCAGAAACCTTATTTTACTAAAAAGATAAGCTATTGAAGCAAACAGCTGTGAGATTGATTAAGACATCACTAGGCCGTGACGTATGCCAATCAAATTCGGCCATTTAGACTCCTAATAGGAGGTTCTCCATTTAACAAGTGGAAAAGAACTTCACATTATTTTTCGTACAGATTCAGTTATGCTATTGTTTAGATTCACTGAGTTGTTGCCTTTTTTTGTGATTTTTTTTTCTTTCTTGTTCATGCGCATCAACATGAATTATTATCTCTGTTTGTTTGTCTAATACTTATATGTTGCCGGAAAACATGAAGGGCTTTAAGATGGAGAGTCTTTTATCAATAATAATCGGAAGATGTGTTCAACCTACATTGGAGAAGGTAATTTGGTTATTTCGTCCCTCTTATACAGCTTTTTAATCGGACAATATTGTAGTGTTACCTCAATTGGGTGGTATTTTACTTCTCGTTTCAGATTTTGTAGAGAGTTTACTTCACCAAGATACATTGTTTAAGAGAAAATCAATCTTCCTTTGATATCAACTTGCAAAGTGGTGGGCAGCGTAAACCCGGGTTTTGGATGCTGAGATGTTGAATTGTTGCATCGCAATCATTGGTATTTCGAATTCTTTTCAAATTCTTTCTCGTCACTGTTTTATTTCACACAGAAATTTGAAGTACATAATTTTGTGTAATTTCAAGGTCACTATCAGGTGATGATTGAAAAGATGGAAGTTTCTTATGTTAAACTCCTCATTCCATATATTTGCTGCTTATTAAACAGAATTTCTTGATTATCCCTATTTTTTTACCTGGCTATTAAATGCTCACCTAGTGACAATATCTGGTGAATGTGGAAAGGCTATGGTTGCGTTAGGATAATTTTTTTTTTCTGTTTTTATTTTTTATATTTTTATTTTTGAGTAGTGGTACATGTACAATGAGATATACAAAATGATAGTTCTATTTGTTAGTTATAAGTGTGTAATTATTTTCTCTTTGACATACCTCTATTTAATGAGACAATTACCCATCTTTCAAAGCAATTATTCAACATAGGGAAGTGTAAATAAGGGTGTAATAGGAACATTATGTATTGTCTTGATTTTACGAGGTATATAGCTTACATTTATTAATTTGTGTGACAATGAGAAATTGAGCTACTTAAATGAGACGGAGGGCGTATAAAAATATTGTGATAATATAGAAGCAAAATATCACGATAAGTTCATAAATCATGAGAAATTGAAAAAGGTAAGATTGCAGATTCATGAATCCATGTTCTTCTTCTAATTATAGTTAATTCTAAATTTGAAGTTGGGATTTGATGACTGGATTATTAATTTAGTATTGTATTTAAATATTTTTGACGAGGATGCTGATTTGTTTTTTTTGTTAGTTTTGAGATTTTGCCAAATCGTATGCCTTATCGAGTAATTCTGAAAATACATTCGTATTCACACTAACATGCTTCAATTGGCCTGGACAATAATCAAATTTGTTGGCGCCAATTTCCTAAACCCATCTCACAGTACAAACATCGAGCACGAACCTGTTACATAGCAGAAAGGTGAAGACAAACTGTTAATACTGCAAACGTCTCGCCGTGAAAGGTTTGGAAATGACTGTCAACTTAGAGTTGACCGTCTCGTGTGTATGTGACATGTACTTTTTTATTGTGTTTTAACTAAGTATTTTATTTCTTATTTTTTGTTAATTCAACTATCTTAATTATTAATTTTGAATTCAATCATGCGAGATTATTACCAAATTAATAATATTAATTAATATCTTAGTTTTAAATATTTTAAAATCTATTTTTCATTGAAAAATTGGAAAATATTGCAAAAAACCATCACGTTGTATTGTTCTAGTTACTAGATAATCCAAAATAATTAAAATAATATAAAAATAAAAACGACTTTCGCAGTCTCGACTTCACCTAGGCACGCATAGATTTAAAAAATTTGAGACTTGATTTCACCGTCTCAACATGGCTCGCGTCTTTTAGAAACTGTCAAAACCAACAAAACAACAGGAAAAAGCAAGGGAAATTTGAGAAACAAATACTTTATTAGTTGAATTAGCCAGGGGTATTTTCGTTTTTTCACTCACCAAAGTGCATGTTTATAAAAACGAAAGTGGGATAGCATTGAAAAAACGAATCTGCACGAGGGTGAAGATGAAATAGTTCCAGAGAGAAACCTTGATTTAATAATCTGGTATTTAAATAGTAAATAAATAAATTTGGTTAATCAATGAACTTTTGAATTCATGAGAGTATGATTCTTGCAATTATAATTCAATGCTAAGGTCCATTTATTATTATTTTTTTTTTTTATTTGTCCTCTTCTATATATCGGTTATTTCAAGTAACTTTATTTGATCGTAAAGATAGCGAACATGAATTATGGTATAGGATTGTGCAATTTGTGCTCCATTTGTTTATACTGTAACTATTTGTTTCTTTAAGTAATTGAAATTACTATAGCGTTGTGTAAATGCGTGTCTAATTGGTGTTTATTATACTATCATCAATCTGAGTGTGGAACAAAAAAAGTGTTTCACGTGTCTGCAATGCCATTAATATTAATATGTTCATGTTTCTTTTCAAATTTCTTTTTAGGAAACAGTTTGATATACTAATAAATGATTATCTTACTAACAAAAGTATCCCCAACAAATCAAACCAGCAACAACAAAATTCTATCAAAATCATCAACTACAATCCAAACAATATTAATCTGGTAATACCACGAAAATGTTCACTAATTCATATTCACAAGCAGATGTCCAGATATTATGTACCTCAAAACAAAACTTGCTCAAGTTGATCGTCATATTTCCCACAATAAGGGCAACTCAATAATAGATTGTAAACTCTGTACATTAGATGTCACGGGCCGTAACCTCACAGGCGAAAAAATCTCCGGGCCAGGAGACGACATTTTGGGTGCTGTAACGGGCTGAGGAGGCCTCATATGCCTAAGGTGTGGGGGCGGGGCCCACACACTATAGCTTGCCGGAACGTTTCCCGAGAAGCCGAACGGTACGACAGCCATTGAACTCACTAAAGTTTGAGGGATTTGCACCGATGAGGCCAAATTAATGCTTGGCCCGATATTCTCGAGGTTCGATAAAGGTTGATTGGGTCCGGATTGACCAATCGTCCGACAGCGTGCCACCTCAGACGAAGGCACTAGATTCGGAAAAGTCGGAAAAAGATTTCCAGGGTGTTGATCGGATCTTGAGGCGAGCCTTTCTTGATTTGGTAGGTTTACGGCAACTTGTTCGGGCCTCGTTGCTGTTTTTGATCTGGTCAATTGGAGAAATAGCTGATACATCTCCTCGACCGAACAGTCTGACGTCACTGTGTCAGCAGATGAAAACGAATCAAAGTCGAACGAGTAAAAAAAACAAAAAGATAAACTATTCGCGCATTTTCACTCTTCCAATCATCCACATTTAATTATTATTTAACAATATCACACAAAATACATTTTTATGATCAATCAAGCAAACCTTGAGAGAGAGTCGTATTTTCTGCACTTATCACCGCCTCGGCTAACGATTTATTGACATAGACTTTGTTGTATTTCACTTCAATAACTCCTTTCTCTTCCATAAAACCCGTCTCGGCATTCTCAAGCACCGTATCATACTTTTTACGTATCCGATCAATTTCATTCTCGCATTCCATTTTTATTCGCAATTTCTACAGAGGGGTAAACCATAAATTTATTTAGTATAACAAGCATCAATGCAGAAAACAGATGACAGATTAAAAAATAAAAAAAAATAAAATAAAAACACTACCTTCTCTTCATGCAGCTTCAAAAGCTCGGTTTTCTGTTTTTGTAGCCCTTCCAACTCTATCTCGAGCGCTTTACAAACAGATTGTACTATTATTGCACTAGATTCTTCACGAGGTTCATTAATAGAACTTATTGGTTCTCTTCTATTAGCCACCCTTCGCTGAGGCACAAGCTTACGTCTTCTATCTCGATTCCGAACTTTACTTCTAGTCTTTCTCCTGACATTTGTCGGAACCGGATAAAAAGCGCTTTTCACCTCTCTCCTGCGTTTCTTGGAAGCTGGTTCGAGTAGTTCCTCAAATCGTTGTACAATTTTTCTAGCTCGTCGCGATCGACTAGAAAAATATTTCCACCTCGGGCTCCGTTTTTCAAGTAGCTCTGTCCAGAAAACGTGCGGGTCTTTAAGTGCCATTTTCCGAATCTCAACTAACGAAATATTGTCCACTAATGACTCTCTTTCCAATTCGCCACGTAAAAAAATATTTCTCGGGTAAATACCATCAATCTGTTGTGCTTTCACAATAAACGAGCTTTTGTTCCCACAGACTGTACTATTACTATTTTCCTCACTGTCAGGCAATAAGCTTGATAGCTCAACGAACACATTTTCCAAATCGTTGTCTTTAGAAATATTGTCATGAAACTCGTCGAGCTTTTCGAATAAGTAGTTGGCGCCCCAAGTTAGCAGCTGATGACAGGTGCTTTGCTTGATATCCGATAATATGTTATTACCTTCTAAAGGCCTGCCCTGTTTGGCCAAGATTAGAACCTTTTCTTCCAGAGTGTGAGCCGAGTAAAACCGAAAGACGTTCAGGTCCTGGAATCTGGAATCGAGCTCGATCCTCTGTAGGGCCTTCAAATCGTTAATCGGGTTCCAATCGCTGTTGAAGGAAATAACGGTGTCTATGGACGACAGCGTAACGCTCGGGATACAAGAACGGGTTTCCATCAAACAAACGAATTTCATGTTCACTTTGTCGTTAAAGCTTTTCAGGGTGACCCGTCTTTTGGAGCGAGATACCCTTAAACGACCAGCAATGTGTACGTATATATCCGTGCCGAGCGTCAGCTGAATAAATTCGTCCAAGATATCTCCGAGAGAAAACGACTGAGAGCCTCCGAGCGACTGCTTAGTCATAACAACAAGATTATAAATATCTGAAAAAGACAAGATTAAAATATATTTTGTTTAATATATAGAATCATGTCTAACTACCTACCTGATAAAGGATGAGTACTCGTAAACCTCGTTTTTTAATCTCCAGAAGAACTTTATGAAGAAGAAGCAATTTGTTACTCAGTTTTATCTCTGCATCCAGTAGTTCAGGCTTGGGTATATCTCGTATCAATGAGGTGCACAAAGACCCGTCGACAAGGTAAGGATGATCACAACACTTTCAACAACAACAACAACAAAAAATTATTATTATATTTTAAAATCACAAGTCAGGAAAAGATAGTGAAGCCAAATTACCTTTTTGGTCGAGACGAGCATTGAGACGAGCGTCTCGTTGAGGATTTCAGTTGCGTCGCACGAGCATAATATGTCTGCTTTTGAAAATAAAGTGCCACAATATTGCTCTGTTTGCATTTCGGAAAGCCCGACAGGAACCCAATACTCGACAAAATTAGGTTTGGTCGACTTGCACGTAAATGCATCACCACGTTCAGTTTCTTTTTTCGGATTTGGTTCTTCCATGCTACTTACAYTTTCTGATRCATCGTTCTTKTTTTCCTGCAAGCTCATTGTATTTTTAAGTATTTTCCAATTAAACCTTCGAATAAAATAAAATCGACGTAAAGATTTTAATAAAGGCCAACAAGGCAAAAATATTCCAGTACCAACAATATCCCACAAGTAAGTTACTAGTCTAAAATGCTCAATATTCCGAATACGAAAGCCAGAGACAACGAATTTATACCTCAGTTTGAATGGGAAGGTTTGAGCCATTACTTTGTTTTACTTGACTGTCAATTTTCACTCTTCTCAGCAGAAAATCCAACCTGAAAACACGCAATTTTCTTGAAATAATTAAAAGCTAACACACACACACACACGCACACGCACAATTAAGTTTCTACGACTAATACCTTTCTCGTCGCGAGTGTGAAACGGAATTATCATCATCGGCTTTTTCGTCATTTTTCGTCCCATTTGATTCAGTAACATTTACTTCATTTTGAGACATCCGACTCTTTTTCTCAATCGAAACATCTGCCCAAAAAAGGAATATATATAAAAAAAATCATCAGAAACAAAAACAATGCATTTGTATCGAAACAATCCCCTGTAACAAATATACCTGATCCTTTAAATTTTCTTCCCTTCAATTTCAGCATCTGTTTATATCCACGGCCATTTAACTTGTTTGGCTTCAAAACACGAAAAGCCACACTTGCTTCTTTCTCCTTGTTACAGTTCCTTATATCCCACTTTTCGACAGTGTTCGGATTTTCCACTTCCATTACCATTGAGCCCTCACTGTATACTTATATCCGAAGGCCTTTTTTACCTTTGTATGTAAGGGTAACTAACTCGCCATAAGATTAAAAAAATAATAATAAATAAATAAGATTTTGGGAATCAGTTGAGAAAATACAGAAACTCGAGCATCTGAGAAAAGGAAGAAGATGAAGATTGAAAAGCTCCAGAAAAATGGAGCAAAAAACAAATACACATTCTTCTATAATTTCTTACCGGTTATAGATTTTTCATACTCCTTCTGCCCTGTATTTGTGAGCACTGCGTTTCAATTCAACTCAAAAATCAATTCGGGGAAAGGGGGAAAAAGTGCCGATTATTGAACGTATTTTGTTTTGTCTGTATATATAAATATACATACACAGTGCTGTATCTATAGGAGAGGAGGCGCGTGTGTGTCACTTTTTAGCAGGGGCTTGTTCTGTTCTGTTAGTGGGAGCGCGCGGGCCTGTACCCGTACGACCGTTTACAGTCACTGCCTCTGTGACTGACACGTGTCGGGTCTCATGTGGTCCACACCCGGCTGTTCATTGTTTGTGATCCGGCAATCGGCTGTTTCAGCCTTTCAGGTTAGCGTACCCTCCAAGCTCTTTCCCAAAACAGTAAAAATAAAAAAATGAAAATATTATGCTCACTTCTTTTAGCTTTGCTGTAATTATGGTGAATTATTGACATGTTAAAAGAAAAATCAACACGGTTTTGTCAAAATGTGCAATTGCTGGTAATGAAGGCTCAGAATGGTAACTGGTCACAGATTTGTGATTTCGATGGTAATTCCGTTTTTATGTAAAGAACGTCATGTGTATTGTTTTGCTTGCCTGCTGCAGACTGTAAATTTTTGAAGTCAATAAAGTAAAAGTAGAATTGTTTATTAGCCATGTTATGTTATTTAATGCATGTGCTTCAAATTATAAGGGCATCTACAATTTCCTCCGAATACATCCAAAATATGAAGTTACCATTGTGATGATATAAATAAATATTTGATATATTACAATTTAATATCATATCAATGCCATTAATTGATTTGTTTGAATTACGTAGAAATATGCACAGAATCTTCTGTAGTTATTATCCTTGATTGATATATGTCATTACTATATACGTATTTGATTGTAATATATTTGATATATTAGAGAGTTAATATCATATCCGTGATTGATCATGATTGAGGTATGTCATTAATGATTTTTTTTTGGAATGTGTTAATATATAATAATTATTATATTTGATATTATTCATACATAGTTATTATACGTACTAGTTTGGATACCCGCGCTTACGCGGGCTTATCTAATAAACACATAAAAAAAGTTAAATCAAAAAATTTACTTAATAATACAAAATATCCAAAATCTTAATCCAAAATATTCATATTTTCACTCGAGATTTTTGAAAAATTCCTTATAAACAAAATTTGTCGTCTTATTAACAATATTATCATCATTGTCACAACTTAGAGTTTTTGTTCTTTTACAATTTTTGACTCGAGAGATTGTGACGTAGAGTTGGCCGTGATTAAAAACTGGTCTTGACAAATACAAATCCACATTTGAAAGAGTTTGACCCTAACTCTTGTTTATAGTTATTGTAAAACAAACAATAAGTGGAAACTGTCTCCTTTAAAATTTGAACGGCACCCTACTATCTGAAGAGCTCAATGCCATGTATGGGATGTAAACCTTCGTCCCAACATTAGTTCCTCACAGAATCTTTACTTCAATAACGTCATCTCCAAGTTGGGTACCAACTAATCTAGTACCATTGCATAGTCTTAAAACTTGAACCATGTTTCGAATTACCATAATCAGATGTCTAATTTTTAACTTCAAATATGATTGGGAATTTTTGAGCACTTGATCGTGTTTAGAAAATTGGTTACAATACCAATGCCACTAATTCCATTAAGATTTTTTTTTTTCCAAATATTGCTTTAATTCAAAAGGTTTCCAAAGCAGTTTAAACAGAAAAGGATTTCATATTTTAAAAACTATATATTTGTATATAACTTAAAAATAGTTTCTCCCAATTATGATTATATGTTGTATCTAATTTATATTTGAAGTCGAGTGGGATGCGTTTAGGAATATTATTAAATACCAATTGAGAGAAAACGATTATATCAAATACCAATCGACCACGATAAATAAGCACCAATTGATCTCCGATTTTAGTATTATTATATTAGATAAATAATTTCAAACCGATGTTGAATTTGACATTGTCATTAATCTTACTCATTTCAACTGGCTAAGAATATGAACGCCAATTTCGAACATCAAAGTACACAGAGAGTGAATCTTCAAAAAAAGCAGAGAAAATTTACGGAATAGGCTGATATATAAACGAAGATTTTATAATTGAGAATAGTTTAATTATATAAATTCAATTAAAATAAAATTAGAATATTAGTTCAATTTGTAGTTGAAGCAAATCTGTATAAAGAAATACAAAAAATATACTAATAGGATATCACTCACATATTATTTCTGTTTAGTAAAACCTTCAAAGGACTAAAATCGTCCATTTCATTTTACTTAGTAAATGAAATTAATTTTAAGGGTAATTATTACAAAAACCATCATTTGGGGGGTTTTAGCCTTTATTACAAAAAGACCAAGTGATCCTCACGTCATTAAATTTGATAAATAATTGGAATTCGGCATTGTCAGAACTTTTGCTCATCTGAAGTGGCATGAATGACCACGCCAATTTCGAATATCAAAATACACAGGGAGAGAATCATTAAAAAAAATTTCAAAAAAGCATTTGGAACGGGTAAATAGTTTAAATGTATTTCAAACGAAGACGAATAAATTATTTGTCAAATTTATTTAAAACATATAGATGACTTGTACAATCTAAATGTCCGATTCAATTTTTTAGATACATGATTAAAATAAAATATTCGAATACATCCAAAATATGAAGTTACCATTGTGATGATATAAATAAATATTTGATATATTACAATTTAATATATTATAATTTAATATCATATCAATGCCATTAATTGATTTGTTTGAATTACGTAGAAATATGGACAGAATCTTCTATAGTTATTATCCTTGATTGATATATGCCATTACTATATACGTATTTGATTGTAATATATTTGATATATCAGAGAGTTAATATAATATTCGTGATTGATCATGATTGAGGTATGTCATTAATGGATCTTTTTTTGGAATGTGTTAATATGCATAGTTATTATATTTGATATTATTCATACATAGTTATTATACGTATTACATAATTATTATCCTAATAGATATATATCATTAACATATATACATACTTAATATCATATTATTGGTTATATGTCATTAATGATTTGTCCGGATTTCCTCTAAATCACAGAGTTGTCAACTTTAGGATCTCTTAAAATCAACAATCTAATTTAGTTATAAATTCGGCAATCGTTCATATATACAAAATATCATATTATATTTATAGAAAAGTCAACTGTACAGATTTATCTAACCTCATAAAAAGATCACCAAAAACTTTTTCTTCTTGGCATAGAACCGCCCCTCACCATCCCCATAGATATCCCACAATAAATGATTTGTTTAATTGTATATTATACACACATATACGTTACAATAATAATGACAAAAATTTCATAGGGAAAGTCACTAATAAAAAATATTCCACATTATATTTTAATTATTACAAAATTTATTTATGGAATTACTATCTCTCTATATATATATATTTTCACACACTTTAGAAAAACAAAATACATTATTCATACAATCAAATTGACAAGTAATCTCATAAAATCTTTTTATTTGATATAGTATATTATTGTTAATCTTATAAATTAAAATATTTTTTATTCTTACTGATTGTATTAATTCATTTTTCATTCATCCTAAAGAAATGAGAAAAATCACCATGTCTACAATTATTGGCAGTAAAAGGCAATTGTCGAACATAGTCACGACGACAACATTCATATTTTTTTATAGTCTCATGATCTCTATATAAATTTAATGATTTTGTTATATTAGATTATATTTGATAATAGAATAAATCATTCTTTAATTTTTTTAGCCTAATATGCAATTTATTTTTTCTTGATGAAATTACTCTAATTTACATATTTATTTCTATTTTGTAATTTATATTAATATGTATATAAATTGTACGTACAACTTAAACTCACAAAAATTAGAAAATTTCTTTACCACAATTAATTACTTCAATTTATGTTTTGATAAATTATAATATTATAATTAAATTATATCAATTAACCTTATTAATTTTAGGATATGTTTTATATGCTCACGTATACTAATGATTCCTTAAAAATAGATTTTTATTAATCACACGTATAATAAGGAAAAACATATTTTTCATTAATTACACGTATACTGTGCGTTAATTAAATTATATTTTAATTATTACTTAAAATAATGATAATTAGGAATTATTTTATGTTACTATCCATACGTATATTAAACACAATTAGTGGTATTAATTTCAAACCACGCGGAATATATTTGGTATGTTACAACCATATATATCGGAATTCACGAATCCTATAAAAAACAGAATTCTAGGAATCTTATAGTTTTATTAAGGAAAAAACGAATTTATAATTTTATTAAGGAAAACGGATTTAGGAATACTATATATATATATATATATATATATATATATATATATATATATATATATATATATATATATATATATATATATATATATCGGTATATTAATGATTAAGGAATACAAAGTGTTTTTATACATACGACAGATTAATGGGTATTAATACATATGCATAATATTAATATATACTGCAAAGACAAAAGTGTGATTCCGAATTAATTTTCATGATAATGATACATATTGTAAAAGCAATACATATGGATAGTTACTTATATCTGAGCGTTTTTGATCGAATACTACTATATATATTGCTATTAAATTGATAGATACAATTTAAATATGTTAATAGTATACAATTAATGGTATATATGTTAATAGTACAATTATGTAATATATATATATATGAGTTAAGTTGATTGATATGACATTAAATTGTAATATATATGACAATAGTACATATCTATTAGGATGACGGATTGTGTAATTTATATGTAATTCAAACAAAATCAACTAATGGCATAATCTTACTTGATTAATATGATATTATATTGTTATATTTTGAAGATAAATATAATCATGATTAATTATTCAACTAAATAATAATAAACTGAAGGTGAATATATTATGCCATTAATTAACATACGTAGTTGAATATATTCAACTAAATAATGATCTTAGTCGAATATATTCAACTAAATAATGATAAACTTGGTAATAAGTATTCTGCCAACTAAATACTTTGAACCTTAAAGTAATGGAACTATCGTAAGGTGAATATATTCTGCCATTAATTAATATACTCGGTCGTATTGATTTACATAATATACTAGTGTAGACACCTGCGTATTACGCGAGCATAACGAAATAAATACAAAATAAAACAAAATTGAAAAAGCAAAATTTAAATATTGAAAATTGAATTGTTCATGCAATAAAGGAAATGTTCGCTTGAGGTTTTGAAAAATTTATTTGTAAACAACGTTTGCTGTCTTATTAACAATGTTACCATCGTCGCCGCAGCATAAGATTTTTAATCCTTTACGACACATTCATGTTTAAGAAATAGTGTTAAAAAAGAAAGAACAAAAGAATAAAAAGTACCATCATTGGTCAAAAACCCTAACAATATACATTAATCGAATTCATAGATTTACACGTAGTTTAACCTGACCAATCATTGATTTAAAAAATGCTGAATGGTAAAAACACCAAAAACATAATTGAAAAATCAGAAGTGTGAACCGATAGATTGGATTGCAGCGAACGTATTCTGCCATTAATTTATATACTCGGCCATATTGATTAACATAATATATTCGTCCATATTTGTTAATAATGATTTACTTAATATATTCGGCCAATAATTAATATACGAAATATATTTATGGTGATATCATCATATATCTCATTTTATTTATTTTATAATTATATTTTAAGTTATAATTTATATCAAAGATGATATATCTCAAATATCTCAAATGTGAATCTATTAATTCACGTATGTGGTTGATGATTATTACAATTTTTTTCTGTTGAAATTACTCTCTTTCTCTCTCTATATATAGATTTCCACATAATGGTAAATACCTAAAAAAAAAAAAATCCTAAACTCATACTATTTAAATTAATCTTATAAATTAAAATATTTTTCATTCTTATTGATTGTATTAACTCAATTTTCGTTAATCCTAAAGGAATGAAGAAAATTATCAAGTCTAAGTTATTGACAGCAAAAGACAATTGTCTATCATAAGTCATGACGGTAGTACTCATATTTTTTTATAGTTTTATGATTTTGTTTGTATAGTTCCATGATTTCTATTTGAATTCTATAATTTTTTATATTAAATTATATTTGATAATATAATGAAAAATATGAAATGTTATTTTTAGCTTAATATGCAATTCATATTTTCTTGATGAAGTTTCTCTAAAATGCATATTTATTTCTATTTTTATTTATATAATATGTATATAAATTGTGCGTACAACTTAAACTCACAAATATTAGAAAATTTCTTTACTACAATTAATTACTTCAAATTATGTTATGATAAATTATAATATTATAATATAATTATATCAATTAATCTTATTAAATTTACGAAATGTTATTACCAAAAGTTAATAAATACATAATAAATATAGCAAAAAGTTATAATTAGGAATTTTAATATTAAATAATAATATTTTCTATCCCGTTATAAATTACATGATTTTTTTATTAAATTATCTTTGATAATAAAATAAACAATGCTTAGTTTTACCTACGTATTCAAGTTATTTCTTCTTGATGAATTCACTATTATTTACGTATTTATTTAGCTAAAATTAATATTAACATGTATATAAATTATTTAGTTATTATACAGATGATCTTATCTAACAACATGTACTTTATATGCGATTTATAAAGTTCATAAAATTCCAAAACATCCCAAACTTTTATTTTGCAGAAAATACCAGTGTATCTGAAGCGACTTCCATAGACCGTTACACATATCGGGACAATGATACAAATAATTTACAATCATCGGTAGTGGATAAAGTTTTATATCCTTTTCAGATATTTCCAATGACCGATATTTTTAATGGTAATTTATTATTTTACTATTATAATTTTTGTGCAATTATAACTAATTTTAAATGATTTCTGAAAAGATACACTCAATCTTAATCGAGCTTTTGGTTCGTACTATTATTGTTAAACTATATAACTGTTAGGATTATTATTATCACCATTATTATTATTATTGTTATTATTGTTGTTGTTTTTGTTATTGTTGTTGTTGTTGTTGTTGTTGTTGTTGTTGTTGTTGTGATGATGATGATGATGATGATGTTTTTGTTGTCACAAAATATTTATCAATTGACAAGTATAATTATATAGTCTTTAATTCATTCAATTATACCTTAAGTCTTACAACTTTCGTTAATGTTTTAATAAAAAAAATATTCTTTAATTTATGTAATTGACAATCAAATTGACAAATAATCTCAATATATTTTTTTAATTTGATATAGTATATTATTATTAACTTATGAATTAAAATATTTTTCATTCTTAATGATTGTATTGATTCATTTTTTTCTTCCTAAACAAATGAGAAAAATCACCAAGTCTACAATTATTGGTAGCAAAAGACAATTGTCGAACATAAGTAATGACGGTAGCATTTATATTTTTTTTATTATTTCATAATTTTTTTTGTATAGTTTCATGATCTGTATATAAATTTAATGATTTTTAAAAACTTAAATTAAATTTGATAATATAATAAACAATTCTTTAATAATTTTTTTTAATTTAAGGTGCAAGTTTGATAATATAATTTAAACTCACAAATTTTTGAGAATTTTATGACCACAATTAATTACTACAATTGATGTTTTGATAAATTATAATCGAATTATATCACTTAAACTTATAATTTTTAGTTAATTCTTCACCAAATGTTAATACACACATAATAAATATAAAAAAAGTTATAATTAGGAATTGTAATATTAAATAGTGTTATTTTCTATCCACTTATAAATTCCATGATTTTTTTATTGAATTATCTTTGATAATCAAATAAACAATGTTTATTTTTATTGAAGTATTTAAGTTATTTTTTCTTGATGAAATCACCCTTATTTACGTATTTATTTTGCTAAAATAATTTTAATATGTATATAGATTATTTAATTATACAATTTATTTACTAACAACATGTACTTTATATGCGATTAATAAAGTGCATCGAATTCCAAAACATCCCAAACTAGAATTTATATTTTAAATACAAATGTATATGAATTGACTTCTATAGAGAATTATACAAATCAGGATAATACAACAAATAATTTACATTCATCTGTAGTGGCTAAAGTTTCATATCATTTTCAGAGATTCCCAATAACCGATATTTCTAATGTTAATATATTATTTTAATATTCTAATGGTATGTTATTATTTCACTATAAGTTTTATTCAATTATAACTAATTTTAAGTAATTTTTGAAAAGATACACTCACTCTTAATTTATCTTTTGGGTCAGTACTATTACTGTTATACTATATAATTTTTAGGATTATTATTATCACCATTATTATTGTTGTTGTTATTGTTGTTGTGGTTGTTGTTGTCACAAAATACTTATCAATTGACAGGTATAATTCTATAGTCTTGACATTATTCACAAATTGTCTAAAAACCATGCTTATCTATTCCAGCAAATGTTTCCAGAAGATGTAGTTACTCCTGCGGAAAGTAGCTCAGCTATTATACAAAACCTATATCAAAATTAGGAAAATTCCAAATGAAAAAGGGGAAGACCTCCTAGAAATCCAACTGTTACTAACAACGGTATTATTCTTTAGAGCATTAATATCGAGTTCAATTTTTATTTAAGTTATTATTTTCTATATAATAGTAAATATATTTAATAAATTAAATATTATTTGGTGTATTGCCTGTATTTGATTATAGAGAGCAAAGTTTCTAAGTTTTTCATAAATTAAATAGACAAATACACACAACTCATTATAGAAATCAGAACTTTTATATACCACCCAAATCAATAATTAGCAGTAATAGTATTTTATGAAAACAATATAAGTGTAGTTCATAAGTTTCACAATGAAAACAGATAATTTTTCAGACAGAAACGGACAATAGTGCATCTGTTGTAGTTGATTTCTTATTTTACATGACAATTTTATTGGTAATAAGTGATAAACATAATATATAAAACTATTATCCATTGGCTTTGATATATTACACAAATTTCGAATAGTCATACATATATATTTTTATTTATTTAATGTACTCATGCTTAAAAAAGAAATTTACCAATATCTTTTAAGGTAAACCTTAACTTCTGAAATAATAGTGTAATACAATAAAACTAAATATTGATAGTTGATTAATAATATTGATTATGCAATATTTATTTAACATATCTTTTGCGTTACATATTACTTATACAATAATAGATAATATTTTTTCTATTTACCAATATTTTGTATATTGTAACAGAAAATACTCCCAAACAAAAAGTAAAAAGGCCATCTTTGAAGTCTATTTTTGTAAAGGGTAAATTTCGAAAGACATATTTTGCTAAAATATTATATTTTGAATGGATGATTAATTAATTTAATTAATATTTCTTTTTGTTTGTAAATATACATTTGTGATATAAAAATGATCCACATCATCCACTACAATTAGTAGTGGAATAATAACTGAAGCAGTTCAGAAGGAAGTGACTACAACACTTAGTAAGCTCATGTAAACGGTACCCTAAGAAACATAAGATTCCCGATGATGGTAATTCCTTCAAAAAAATTTATTTCCAACAATACACTAAGATACTTTATTTAATTCAAATATAAATTTTAGTTACACACACACACACATAATTATATAGTTTATTAATTTCAATGACACCTTCATTTCTCTAAATTTATCATCGAACGGTTTATTGGGATATTGGTGATCCTACTTTCATATGTGGACATTGTTCAGCATATTCTCGGTATGGAGAGAGATTGAAGCCAATTGTTGAAACTACGAAATCGGAGTACTCTACCTGTTGTGACAAGGAGAAGATCGTGTTGCCTCCTTTGAAGAAGCCACCACAAGTTTTGTATGATCTAATATTCGGTTTTAGCGGTAAAATTAGACATTTTTTAGAAAATACTCGATCATACAACAACATGTTTTCTTTTACTTCGATGGGTGGAAAAATTGATTCCAGTATGAACACGGGAAATTCGCCACCGATATTCCGTATGTACGGTCAAAACTATCATATAATAGGGAGTTTGCTGCCAGAAGAAGGTTCTACACCAAGTTTGTACAACTCTATATATACGATACTGCAAACAAAGTTCAAAACCGAATCAATTCGGTTAGGTATGATTTTTAATTTAAAAAATTATCATTGGTTATTCAAATTAATATATTATTTATTTACAGTATTCGTGTTTTATAATTTACATTTATGCAGAAAATGCAATGAAAACAATTCTCTACATACCAAAATTGTTGTTGAACTCAAATTCATGTTAGATATGTCAAATAATTTGGTTAAGTCATTTAGAAATTTCAAGGACAAGTTTTCCGAAGATGGTGTTGTCAAAATGAAATTACGCCTTTTTGGGAAAAGAGGCACTGGTGCAAGAACGCACAATCTACCCGAAGTCGATGAACTTGCCATCTTAGTTGTTGGTGATTTTGAGAAATATATGGATGATAGGGATATTATTTTTAAAAAAAAATCTGGCAAATTGAAATATATCAATGAGTTACATCCATCTTACCTTGCTCTGCAGTATCCATTATTATTTCCTTACGATGAAGATAATTATAGGCAAGATATACCTTTTGCTGATCATCGAAAACCGATAGGAAATGGAAGAAATTATGTGAGACAGAGGGACTTATTCTCGCATCGATTGCATGAAAAGGTTAACCGAGTCACGTACTATCCTCTCTTGCAAAAGGCTTACACAACAGTACATAGTTGATGGATATACCATGATTGAATCTGCGAGATTATGGTATGTTAGAACCCATCAAGAAGAGTTGCGGAGTGAGATGTATAATGGAATTGCTGATGCAGTAGTACGTGGTGAAACGAATGGTTGAAGCGTGGGTAACAAAGTAGTTTTTCCAGCGACATTTACCGATGGTGAACGGTATATGTGACTCAAACTTTTGTGCACCCCGTTTTAATAAATAATTTAAAAGCACGTCAGTTTGCTCGCAAGTGTACGAGGTAACTGTAGGATGATGAGTTTGACTCGAGTCGTATCTCTCGAGGAAACAACTGTTCGGTTTTTCGGATGTTTTTCTCAATTACGAATAACATACATATACATTTGGGGTTTTAAATGGATTGATTCGATCATTAAAAACTAAAACGATAATTAAACTAATACTAATTGAACTAATAACTTTAAACTAGATTATCAATTTCGAACTAAGCAGTAAACTAAAGCTGATTAAACTAATTATTCTAAATTACCAACTAAGATGAATAACTAAATTATCAATTTAATACTATGAAGGCTAGAACTAATTTATTATATCTAAAAGCCTGAATTTAAGAGATTATCGCTAGCAATTGAATCATACGAATCCAAGAACCAATAACTAAGTATAAACTAAATCGCATAAATAAACTAAATTACCAATATCCAACATCCAAGCATAAGAAACAATTAAACTAATTAAAACTAGAATTAACTAAGAATTTATCTAAACAATTAACTAGAAAATAATCTAAGAGTTTAGAAAACTTATTGAAACTAAGGAAATCAATGAAAAGCTCCAGCTATTCCGGAGTTTGAAGGCTGATCTTAGACGAAAATGGACTCTCGAGCCCGAAATCGGTGTTTCAGACGCGTAGAACTTCGATACTTGATCTTCGTCTCCAAATCTTGTTATAAGACGTGGATTTATTGTTTTTATGAGCTAAGGAACCTTAGGGTAGATGTATCTGTCGTGGCACACTCAAAACTCGAGATATGAAGGGTTTATATAGGTTTTGCAAGTCTTGGCGCTCAAGAAACCCTAATTTCCGAATTCTGGGCCGTCGCGTCGACGGAGCGTCGACTGACTCGAGCAGGTGCTCGGCGGATGTCGGCAGCGCTCGGAAGGTCTGGTCAACAGGTGCGCGCGTCGGCTGGCAGGTGCGTCGACGGGGTGCGTCGACATCGACGCTTCAGCAGCTAGTGTCGACGTTGCGTCGACTTTGGTGCGTCGACATCGACGCTTCAGAACGTAACGTCGGCAGAGCGTCGTCCTTGCGTCGACTGACGCGGACCATGACTCTCTTGGCACGGCTCGCGTCGACGGTGCGTCGACGGTCGCGTCAGTCGACGCGACTGAGCGTCGGTCTCCATTTCTCGATCGTTTGCTACTCGTTTCACCGGAAAACTTGTTCTTTTACTCTTGAACATCGGACTTCGTCTTTTACGCGCTAAACTCTTCCGGTTACTTAGATGTAAGGTGAAAAACAATGAAACATCACCTAATTGCATCAATTAAGATCAAAATGCGGTAAAATAAGCTGGAATTATAAAATTACGGAATTATGCTTAAATCATCCAACTTATACCAAAAATAAATATAAAAACGAACTAAAAAGCTAATAAAAATAGGGACAAATATACTCTAATCAATATGATTCAGAATTACGAAGATGCTATGTAAATTTGTCGATGGGTTAGATATCCAGATTTTTTCATAACATTCACGTACAATCCAAATGGCCAAAGATTGTACAATTTGTTAGGAGTAGGAATCTTAAACCAGAAGATCGTCCTGATGTAGTTTCAAGAATATTCAAAATGAAGTTGGACGACTTAACTAGAGATTTACGTGACAACCAAGTATTTGAAAATATAGTTTCCGGTGAGCATATCAAATTATATATATTATTAAAATTATTTTTTATTCAAAACAACCTCTATACATCATCAATTTATTATTTATTGGTGTGTTTTTCATTTTTTAACTTTTCATCTTATGTAGTTATTTACACCGTTGAGTTCCAAAAGCGAGGCCTTCCTCATGCCCACATTATTCTATTTCTATTAAAAAATGATAAATACCCTAATGCAAGCAGTATTGATCGAATCATTTCAGTTGAGATTCCGGATGAAGAGGAAGATCCAAGGTATTATGCAGCAGTTTCGGAGTTGATGATTCATGGTCTATGTGGGCATTTGAAAAACTCTCCTTGCATGGTTGATGAGAAATGCTTAAAACATTATCCAAAGAGGTTCGTTGACTCTACTACTGTTGACTATGATGGTTAACCGGTGTACATACGTAGAAATACTGGTCGGACGGTAACAAAAAATGGTATTCCTTTGGATAATAAGTGGGTTGTGCCACACAATTGTTATTTGTTGCTAAAGTATGGAGCACACATGAACATTGAATGGTGTATCAGTCTAGATCAATCAAACATTTATTCAAATACGTGAACAAGAAAAATGATAGGGTCACAACAATATTTTACCAGAGTAGTAACAATGATGGACATAAGCCAAAAATTGATTAGATCGACATGTATTACGATTGTCGTATACTTCTCCATGTGAAGCGGCTTGGAGAATTTCTTGGTATGAAATTCAGTATAATAATCCTTCCGTTTTACGCTTGATTTTTCATCTTCCAGGGGAGCAAAGAGTATTGTATAATAAAAATAACTCATTGGACGATGTGATGAAACGTCAGTCAACACTTCATACAATATTTTTGGGTTGGTTTGAGGCTAACAAGAAATATCTTGAAGCTCGAAGTTGTATAGTGAGTTTTCTCAACATTTTGTTTGGAACTCCAAAAAAAAAAAAAAAAATAGAGTGGAACCCTAGGAAACAAAGATTTCAAATTGCTCGGTTGTATTATGTTCCCCCAGGTTCCGATGATAACTATTATGCTAGGCGCCTTCTCAATGTTGTTCGAGGAGCACAATATCACGATGACTTAAAAAAAGTGAACGAAAAGCAACACGATACATACCGTGATGCGTGCTACTCAGTTGGGCTACTTGATGATGATAGGGAATATATCGATGGCATCGAAGAAGCAAGTTATTGGGGATCTGCACATTCTGTTAGGTCCTTATTCATGATATTGCTTGCGTCCAAATCTATATCTCGACCGGAAAAAATATGGGAAAAATATTGGAAATATTTATCAGATGACATTTTATACAAACAACAAAAGTTGAGAAATAACAAAGGTATTAATTAATAAACTTCAATTATATCCATTGTTTTTTGATCATGTTATTTTAAGTATTTTTTCATATAAATTAGTGAAAGTACAATTTTTTATTTTTTTTGTACAGATTTGCAAATGAGCGATGTTGAAATTCAAAACCTTTCTTTACTGGAAGTGGACAAGTTGTTGCAGAGCATAGGGAAGAGCTTAAAAGACTTTCCTCCAATGCCAATTCCAACTGAGGTCAGCTCTAATATTTCTTTTAATAGATTTATTATTGAGGAATTGGACTATGACCGTGATGCCCTCATCGAAGAACACGCGAATTTATTTCAAAATCTCAATAAAGATAAAAATCATGTGTATGACGAGGTCATGAAATCTGTTTCTTCAACAAAGGGGGGCTTATTCTTTGTTTATGGATATGGAGGAACTGGAAAAGCTTTTGTTTGGAGGACTCTTTCTGCAGCAGTAAGATCTAATGGTGGGATTGTATTAAATGTGGCATCTAGCGGCATAACTTTCTTCTTCTTCCAAAGGGAAGAACCGGTCATTATAGGTTTAAAGTTCCATTTAATCTCCTTGAAAAATTATCGTGTAGGAATTCCCAGGGGACCCCCCTTGCGGAATTAATGGTGCGTGCACAACTGATAATTTGGGATGAAGCTCCGATGATGCACATACAATGTTTTGAAGCATCAGACAAAATATTGAAAGATATTATGGGACTCAAGAATCCAAATGCTAGAGATATTCCATTCGGAGGTAAAACTGTTGTACTTGGTGGAGTTTTTCGACAAATTCTTCCGGTGATTCCTAAAGGTACTAGGTCAGACATAGTACATGAAACCATCAATTCTTCCCACTTATGGAGACATTGTAAGGTTTCAAAATTGACAAAGAATATGAGGTTTCAAAATCTCAGCTCAGAACCCGATTCAATTGAATTGAAAGAGTTTTGTTAATGGATAAATAACATTGGAGATGGAACAGTTGGAGGATCAAATGATGGCATCGTTGAAATTGACATCCCAAAGGATTTATTGTTGTTAGATGATGGTGACCCTATTGCATCAATTGTGGCCAACACTTATCCATAATTTGGAACGAATGCTGAATGTTCTGTTTATTTGGAGGGCCGAGCTATTCTTGCACCAGCACTTGACGTAGTCAATTTAATCAATGAGTATATGACTACATTGAATGAAGGGGAATGTAAGATATAATTGAGCTCATATAGTGCGTGCAAATCTGATGCAAATATTGACATTTTGCAAGATGTTCATTCACTCGAGTTCTTAAACACAATCAATTGTTCTGGGTTGCCGAATCATGAGCTACGATTGAAAGTTGGTACTCCAATCATGTTGTTGAGAAATATTGACCATTCACTTGGTTTGTGCAATAGAACTAGATTGGTAGTTACGAAACTGGGTGATCATGTTTTGGAGGCAACAATTATCCAAGGAAGTAACACAAGTGAATTAGTACTCATCTCACGAATGACCGTAACACCATCGGATCCTAGGTTTCCGTTTAAGTTTCAATGAATGCAATTTTTGGTTATTCTGTCATATGCAATAACAATTAATAAAATTCAAGGCCCGGTCTCTATCCCACGTTGGACTTTTCTTGAAAAAACATGTTTTCAGTCATGGTCAACTGTATGTTGCAATATCAAGGGTAACCAACCGAAAAAGTTTAAAAATCTCTATTTGCGATGATGAAAATAAACGTAAAAAAAATTACGAATATTGTGTATAAGGAAGTATTTCATAATTTGTAAACTACAAATTTCTGATTATTAATAGTTTTGTTAACCATGCTCTATATAATGTTTAATTCTTTAATTTCTTTAATTTATTATTTTAACCTTTACATTATTCTACTTTGGTTTAAATTAGTGTAACCACTTATTTATATATCATCAACATAAAAATAATATCAAAAAACTGATAAATTAAACCTTCAAATTATTCCGCCGTGCAACGCACGGGTGTAATACTAGTTGCCAATTATGAGGCAAATAAATATAGGTAGATTATGAAGGGTAAAGCGCTTCACATTTCCTTCCAAAAACCATATTTATTGTGAATCGAAAATAATATTTTTTGTTTTTTGTTTTTGTTTTTTGGCATAGGTTTCTTATAATAACACCCTAATTTATTTTGGATAAAAATATATAATTGAAAAAGATCAAAATAACCCTATCATGATATAAATACTTAACATAAAAAAACTATAGAAATATAAAATATTCATAAAAAAATGTTCCTTTCATATATTTCGCCTCATATGTTCTTCCTCCCAAACTCATCTCACTGCTAAAAAAAAATCAAATTACATAAAAAAACTCAAGAATGAAATATAATGATATAAACAAGTTGAATAATGTAAATTATTGACAACTATCGTATTTAAAATCATCACCCATTGCCCTTTTTTGGTTGTTTTTCCGTTGGAATATTCTTCATTAGGGTTGAAAATTGTAATTATGTTCGAACTAGTTATAATTAACATAAAGAGACTGTTCAAAAAAAAACCAAACATTTCATACATAGTATAGTTGTTTGATGCAGACTAATTTACAGGTATGTTATTGAGGAAAAAAAGGGTTGGAACAGAATTTCGAAAATAACCACGATATCACCATTTTTTTCTTACAAACGTTTTGCACCTTGTTTAGTTTATGGGGGAAAATGGCGTGCTAAAAAAATTATGAACATTGAACAATTGTCGAAAATCTATATATATTTTTTAATTGAACAAGAAAATGGTGAATCGTGGTTACTTATATGGTGAATCGTTGGGATGTATCCCTACAATTCTACCACAAATGGCGTGCACCTCGTTGGGATGTATTTCTATAATTCTTTTTTTTTTTCCCCAAATTTATATGGTGAATCGTCAACTTCGATTTGTACATGAAACAAATACATCCCAACGACAATTGCTTCCTTGAAATTTTTGATTTTTCTTCATGTTTTTTCTCTCTTTCGTTAGTGCTTCCTATCTTCCGTTCTTCTCTTTGCTTCTCGTTCCCATCTTTTTTTTCGCCGTCCATGTCTTTCTCCATTTTTTTTCATTTCTCACATCTTATTTGCTTTCTTTTTCTTTTTCTTTCTATTCTAATGACCGATGAGGTTAGGGGTAATGTAGGTATATTTTGGTGAGATAGTATAATTTATTATTTTTTAAATTTTTTTGGGCACTATTATAAGATGAGATATTTTCATAAGAGACGGGACTGCTAAATTCTTTGGCCGGATGTACCAAATTACTGAAATAGTCATAATAATAACAAGAAAATCCATTGAATGACAAAAATGTACGAGAATGATAATTTTTTGACAGATTATATAAATAAATCCAAATTATTGACACCTAATTTGCCGTGAAATTAAATTTCATCATGTTCAATGTTGACGACACCCAAAAAAAAATTCAAATCACATCAACCATACACCAGGTTCTATGCACTAACTTGATGGTATACATATGAGATTCGAACTTAAAAAACATTTATGGTTACATAATTTCATAACGAAATACATAGATGATATATTTCTGAAAATTAAAATAGAATTGCCAATGGATATCGGTTCGGGTTTCTGCTTTTAGAAGCAAAACTCTGCCCATACATAAGAAAATAAATAGTTAACAATGTGTTGGACCGACCGGGTCAGGCCCAATGTGTCCGACCAAAAAAGGTCAGTCCATTTCTATAAGAATATAAGAAAAGGGGATTATTTTCTAGCATTCTTCAAAAAAGCCCCATCTTTTCATTTGTTATATATATGTTTTTTTTTTTAATATATAAATCGATATTTGTAATTGATAGTATATATTTTGTTCCCTCTCTTTCCTTTATTATTATTTTTTTTAATTTTCTTTTCGAGGCTCGAGGTACATACAAACAATCTCGGGGAGTTAAACTTGTATTTGATAGCAACTCAAATCTTGTGCGAGTGAAAATGGGGAGAACAAATAGGCGGCAAGTTTTAATCGCTTTAGGGCTCGTAATGTTCATGGGCATTGCTGTTTACTTGCGCCTCTGGACGATTGATTATCGCATCTCTTCAAATGATTCGGAGTTGTTGAGGTTTTTGCTCATTAATTTCTTAATTTTCTCCGCTTTTTGTACCTTCAATTTTGCTTTACTGATCGAAATTAATAAATCGGTGCAGATGCGTGTCTAATTGGGTTATAATTATATTATTATAATTTATCGAGTCTGATTTGTGGGGAAAAAAAGAGGTATTTTTAATTATTGGCTCCATTCATTCAAATTTGTTGTAGGAAAGAGTTTGATCTTGCTAGCAGAGAAGCTATGGATGAATCTGCAGAGTGGAGAAGGAGATTCGATGACGAGTTTGAGAAGGCGTCCAAATGCTCCAGTGAACTGGATGAAGTATGTGGTTTGTTAATAATTTGCTAATTGTCATTTGCATTACCTAATTATTATTTTTAAAGATTATTTAATATTTTAAGTGATAAATAAATATAAAAACACCAAAAATCAACAGCTTAGAAGCTCTAAATTAGTATAAATAACTAAATCAATTTTGACTAAATAGTTGATATATTTGTGAAGTATTTAAATATGTATTTTTATTCATGTTAAAAAAATATTAAATAACATTAAAGAATTAAAAATAAATAAAACTTGCCGGTTCAACCGGGTTTTTCACCAGTTTTCTTGACAGAGTTTTTAGAGGTGAACTGAACCGGTCCGGTCCGATCCGATTTTCACAACCATGGTTCTTTGGCAGTTTATTCGCGTTGTTATTTATTTGACGTTGTGCGCACAGATGAAGAAGTCCCGTGGAGAAACGACAGGTGGTGTTTCTGCTGTCCTGAACAGAAACATGCAAATGTTGCAAAAGGTTGTTTTTGTTGAACTTATTTCTGTAGCTCTTTGTTTTCGTACATAATATTGCGATATTAAAGAGACGTACGCTTGATTTTGGTAAATTGGCAGGAAAACATGGATCTGCTCGAGCGGGTTGAGTCTTTGAAACAAGAGCTTGAAGCAGAGAAACTGAAATGCAGTATGCGAAATATGTAATGTCGCGGCCTTTCTTTCTCCAGACCCGAGCTACTCAGACGAAGCGAATGACGGTGAAAACAATCAACCAAAATTATTAGTGTATCACTTCTATGTAACAATTTTCACAACACTTCATCTCCAGAGTCAGAAATTAGACTGCTTTGCTGTGTAGTTAAAACTTTTTTTTTCCTAATTGTATGGGAACAATTGACCAGTAATTACAGAACTATGCTATAAACGCGCCACTTGAACTCTTGAAGCTCATATACAATGCAATCATAGATAATCTTGAATCTTTGCAGAGATTACACTAAAAATGATCATTTAATACTAATAATGATTTAGCAAGATACAATATTCTCTTTCCACCTCTGGGAAAAAATTTCTAAATAAAACAAATTCACTCGACTACAGAAGCCGGCGATATACATAGTGAAGGAGCGAATTAATTAAAAACACTCAGAAGTACAAGTAGCAAAAATCCAGTTAACCATAAAAACCCCATTTGTGATGCTTGCTACCGAGAAGCCAAAGACCAGAAATTGAGCAGAAAGGATGGTGACACGGCGAACCAGCTCAGAAAAGCCATAGCTGTAGCTGACATGAATCTTGTGCAGTGGTTTAGATTACATTTATCAAGATCGTTTCCAATTAGGACTGTGATACCGGCCGATGCACAGGCGGCAGCAAATGTTAGAGTCGAAGTGATCTGCATCACAATAGGAAACAAAAATGAATAGCACTTCATAATTAACTTCTAAAGAACATTTAAGTAACTGTAGTGATAATAAATAGTTGAATTCGGTTTTTAAATGAACAAGATAATCCAAAACCAAGAAAATCCCAGAAAGCCAAGCAAGTTCTTTTCTTACCCCATCACCAATGGCAAACAAACTGACAGCTCCTGTATTTCTGAAACTTCGCCTCACCAAGAGAGCATACGTGTCAACAAGAGCCAGCGAAAGGCTCCATATGCATTGCAACCCAACAGCAGCAACTAGGTAGCTGATGGACAGAACAAGAAACTTGGAGTCACAATTGCTTCTCATAATACAAAATTACCACATCAATAGATATATATATATATGATATTCCAAACAGTTAACATTAATTAATATCAGGCATTATTAATTTCTCTCAGCTATATCTCAAATTTCCAATTTTTTGAAAATCCTAGATGGGTTTCATTTTGCTTCATCATTAGTACAAGTATATTGCAAAAGGTAAAGTATTTCTTTCCTTTTCGATTTTTTTTTATTTTTTTATTTTTTTTAACGAAACCCTAAACCCTAATAAACCAAACAGAATAAGAATTGCTCATATCAACATCAGATAAAACCTAACCGGAATGCGGTGACGGAGGGGAAATCGGAGGTGGTGGCCATGACGCAGAGAGAAACGGCGGCGAATACGAACTGGGAGAGGCGGAGGGCGAGAGCGCCGGTGGTTCCGGCCATTCCTTGAAAGTCTTTCATCCTAACCCGCAGCGGCGCTGCCTCCGTCGTCGGCGGAGGAGCCTCCACCGGGTGAACCGCCGGCCCGATCATCAGCTTGTTATTCCTTTCAAAATTTACCCATCAAATGAAACGACGAGATATCACAGCTCGAGATTAATTTACCTATAAAATGATCTAATATCGTAATTCATATATTTCTTTTTCCTTTTTACTCGAAACGAAATCTAGAGAATAATAATATTTGTTGTTTTTAGAGAGAGTTGAAGAGCTGAGAACTGCACTCAGTGGGCCACTCTTTATGCATCGTCGTTGAGTGTGTTCTACTTAAAGCGTGTTGTTGCTTTTAGCGTCTTTAATTTGGTACAATGGATTGCTAATTTAATAGGGGATGATTACAAAAATTATTCTAATTAGAAATTCCAATTATCTTCTCAAACTATAAATACCATTTTATATAGTATTATAAACACTTTCATGTCCTTCCATGTTATCTCTCTTAGTCTATCTTAATTTCACATATTGTAATTTTTATTCGTGATAGATAATTTTGACAGAAATTGATAGGTTACACGTTCTGTTCTATCAATGTACAGTGTCAGTTAATGTACCGACTTAATCGACCATAAAATAAATTTTAGTTATCCATTAACTTTATTAATTAAACCATTAGTTAGATGTTAAAACACCTATATCTTACATTCTCCTTCTATTAAAGGAAAGAGATCAAAAGTACCTACTTTAAAATTTCAGTCTCCGATTCAATTCAACCCTGGGCACTTTCTTCTCCCTTCCCCCTTATCCCCGTTCCTACTCCTACCGTCCAAAACTGGCCTATGGAGTACAGCCAGGTGGTAAGGCATCGGTTTTTGGGCAACTTGCCCAGTGTAATAATAATAATATGCGTACATCATAATGATAAGTTTTAATTTTATGTAATTTTATTATTAAGTATATACCAATACTCTCCTTATCTCGCAAAGATTAGCGTATTCTCAATTTCACAAAAATTAAGAAAAAGTAGTTAGTATGGTTGAAGAGTTAACTTTTACTTATAATTTTCAATTATACCCCTTCTAACACTAATGACTCATTAATTATTGTTACCAATGTGCATTAAATAGGGCAAATGCTTGAAACAATTATGAAACGTGTGCGATAATTTGGAACAAAAAATGGAAAATGTGCTATGATTATGGGATGGAGGGAGACGAGTCATGAAAATTCTATATCATTCACCTGACATAGTTCCTTCCATCTACCACAATATTCATTTTTACTTAAAATAACTCGTAAACGTAAATTTCAATAAACGGGATTTGACCCTATTTTGACCAATATTAAATGGGATTAATTATGTGAAATTATAAATGATGAGATTAACAGTCTGAAATGTCAAACATTTGTTGTGTGGCGGTCCATCTTTATAAATAGTTGTTTTGAAAAGTATGAATGTTAATATGAATTTGCGTGAAAAATATGTATACTTTTCGAAAAAATTAATACTTTTAAGGTGAGCATTTTCAACAAGTACTCATATTTTTAAGGTGAGCAAATATACTTTTCACAATTATATGCGTAGTTGTATTGAAAAGTATGAATGTTAGTATGAATTTGCTTGAAAAATATGCCAAATATTGTTTCAGAGTTTTTTTTTAGTATATGAGATTAAAATTTTAGATATCTCAAAAGACAAAATTAAATATCTTTTTACTTTTATATATGGGATGCGAAATGGTGGGAATGTGAAAAGGCCCCATAAGAAAAATATAAGACTTTCGATACTTGTCCTTGATCTTGTAAACCCTTGTTATGCAGTGGCTTTTTTCCCTTTCAAAGCTCAACAAGATCCCGAGTATCATTGGACATCAAGGAGTTCATCTCCTCATCCATCGAGAGCTTTCACTTGCTCATGTTCGTACTTCGTACCATGTGCAACCCTTGCATAACATTGAGGTTCACCAGTCAGCATCAGATATTAATTTGATGTTGTGAACTTATTTTGCGATCTTCTCATTTTTGTATATTTTCGCAATGGAACCGGTCGTATTCTCGGTTTAGCCTCAACAACCATCTAGTCATTCTAAGATGCTCTTCTCTCACATGAGTTAGAAATATTTAACTCGACAACCTGAGTACTTACAATTTCAGCATCCGGTGCACCCATCATGTCTTTGTACAAAACCTGTTAGTTAAATATGACACCTTGCATACAAACTATTCTTCTGTTATGTTCATCCAAGAATCCGTAACCGAATTCATTATCTCCATATAAAATAAATGTACATATAATATATTTAACATCTAGCTTACTTCAAACAACAACATCTATATGAACATAGGCAACACAATCCTCCTTACCACTCTAAGCCTCATTCTGTATGCCATTCTTTGAAGGAGCTTATGGTCTTCTATTAACCATGAATGCGGAGGTGTTAACAACATCAAACCAATATTTTTTGGTAAACCTGACTTCAATTGCGTGCATCTGGGACGCTTATTCAGTATTTTGTTCATTCGCTCTGCCACTCCATTCTGTTAAGGGGTCCTTCTCACGGTCTTTTCCATGCGAATACCATTTGCAGCGCAACACTCTTTGAACTCATTGATCTCATAATCACCATCATTATCAGATCTTAAGCACTTTACTTTCAAACCTATTTCAGTTTCTACAAGGGCTTTTCACTTTCTAAAAGTTTCAAATGCATCCGATTTATTTTTCAGAAAGTAAACCCATATACATTTCTTGTAGAGTCATCAATGAAGTTCATGTATTATGACGCACCACCAAAGATTGTTACTGGCACTGGTCCTCATAAGTCATTGTGTACCAACTATAGCTTTTGCTTCTTTAGGGTTCTGTCTTCCCTCGAAAAACTCAGCAGATGTATTAAAATATTTCCATATCATTTTCCAATTCCTAGTGGGAAAAGTTATGATTGAGGATTTACTGGTATTTGTGTGGAAATTTAAATTAAGTTTAGATGATTAGTTTTGAAATATATTTTTAGGTATATAATAATTTGGATTTTTGTAGTGGTAGGGTCCATTGACAAACACAGTTTTTACGTGCATATTAGAACTTATTTGTTAAGTTTGGATTATGAATTATGCATTAACAACTCACTTTTTTTACTTTATTTTGTATTATTTGAAAGTTGTTACGTGTTTATTCATTTTGTAGGTTTTTAATCAATTTTGGCGTGAATTGGGCTTGGAAAGCACAAAGGAGTAAAAGATCAAGAGGATTGGGTTGAAGGGTTGAAGTTGGAGCCGTTGGGTCTGGGAACGAGATCGGCCCATGAAGATTTCAAGAACCTAAATTAAAAGAGAGACATCACGACCCATCATAGCACTAAAGACAAAGGGCTAATTTTTAGCTTTGTCATCGCGACCCCTCCCCACCCGGCTCCAGAGAGTAATATTTTAGTTCAGCCGCCGCGGTAGCGACACAACCCCAAAACATTACAAATGGCTTTAGTCCGACTTTAAATCCAGGACTTGACAAAGTACTATAAGAATAGAGCTGGGAATCGAGCTAAGAGCACCCAGTCGGATATATAACATCATACAATAAGGTATAGACTAGAGTGAACTTTGAGAGGATATTAAGGATTTTGGTGAGAAACACGAAGAACAACGGATCATTTCCTGAATCCTTGGTTAATTATTCCCTGTTTTCTATTACTCATTATTATTGATCATGAAGTTTTGCTGAATTATTTGAATAAGGATTTAGCTATGCCTAGCTATTTTTTAAAAGTATTTGAGGTTAGAAACAATGATAGTTTGATGTATTGTGAATTTCAATATATCAAGTTTGAATCTTCTATTATTTTTATGTTTGTAAAATTATTGTTTAAATCGTAAATGGTTGATCGTCTTTTATGATTGCTTAGTTGTGATATTGAATCAAGAGACAAGATTTACTCTTTGACTTTCAAATTCAAAATACTATAATCAACAAGAAGGTTTGAGATTATATGTGAAGTTTCTAAGTCTCTCTATTTTTCAGAGGCATGAATGCAATTTCGAATAGAGCTATTGTTTTGTGCTTGTGATCAACGGTTTACTCATTTCAAGAAAATGGTTAAGCTAATTTTGTGATTAATATATAATAGATTGAACCGAAACCTCAGAATACCTCTTTCTCCTCATTCATTCTACTACTTTGAATTGTGTGTTGGACTTGAAATATTTTACAATAGTTTTTATTAGGTTATTTTTATAGTTGTTGATTGTTTAGCGACACAAAAAAATTCATCTTTTCATATGAGTTTAAATAATATAAAATAATCATAATTATATTACTTCTTAATTCAAAGTCCTTGGTCCTTGTGAAATACGACCTTTCTCGATGGCATTCTACTTCTACACTGCACACTTGCAGTTAGATATTAAAAAAAAAAAAAATTAGCGAATAAGTTTTTGGTGCCGTTTCCGCGGACGAGTTAATTAGAATAAGTGATAATATAATATATAAGTTAGTTTTAATTTAGGCATTGCATTATTAATTTTTTTTGAAGTTTTGTTTGAGTGAATTGGAGGTAGTGTATGCTAACACGTTTTAAAGGACCACCTTTAGAAGACCTTGATCCAGAGATTGAAGCCACTTGTAGTAAAAAACATTCGAAGAGAGTTTGGATGAAGATGGTTGAAGTACCATCTGCCGACGTGAACGACTAAATCAATCAGTTTTAAGCTCAACTCTAAGCGTTGCAAGTAAAATTCTAGTAACAAACACCACCACCCACATAAAATGAACCACCGATGGGAACCGAGCTTATGGAGTAGCTAACGGTCCAACTATTAATGCCAAAACTTTTTAATTGAATTTGTGACCGATAGCGATGGTTCAACAAAATAAATCCGGTGGAGGTGCTAATGACGGTCCAAACACACACTTAGAATTTTTTTCTTGAAATTTGCTGAGTGATCAAGATGAATGGTGTGTCAGACGATGCAATTAAGCTCTGCCTTTTCCCTTTCCTTTCAAGAGCTCAATTGGGCTTGCGTCTTATTGAACTCGTTGAGATGATCGACAACTGTACTACCTTGTCACATCTTTAAATTGAAAATACATCGCATTAGACGAACCTTGTTCATTGTTGATGGCTTCTCGTACATCTCAGAGAACGTCTATAGGATCTCCTTCATAGTTTTCGCCTTGGTTGTATGGAGTGCAACGTTCCTGAATAGTGATAAGTGAACCATACTCATCTTCTTTATGTCCAAAAACTTCCATTCGTCATCTTTAAATGCCTATGGTTTTGTTCCCAGGGGCTGATACAGTTCTTTACCATACATGTAGTCTTCGATCTACATCTTCCAGAACCCATAATCTATTCCATCAGAATTTTCAATTGACGATTTCCCGCCACCCATCATATTCCTACTAAACCTTTCTCTTGATATTAGTCTTTGGGAATTTATACAATATGTGTTAGTTTAGTATACTGGAAGGACATGTCTTGGTATACTTATACTGATTATTTATGATGATATATGAAATGGTTTTGCAGTCACTGTTTGCATTTTAATTTATTTTATATAATTGTTCTATGCAAATATTCCATATACATACATTGTAGATGATATGGTGTGGGGAGACACACGGTAAGATCATATCATCGGAACTTTGTATTGTATTAAATGCTCACTGCATAGATGGTCCTGAACACACCATCGATAAACTGTAGAATAATCTGACAAGTCAGTTTGTCTTGACTGACTGATTATTCTAGTACACTTGTCAAAGTGTATTTGAGGAATGGATCATGATATGATATTATTCTATGTCTCTGACCCAGATAATGAGAGAATAAAGATCTACAGAGTTCGGGTTCTGAACTCATGTGATACTGGCAAGCATAAGAGTGCATTGCTCATTACTTTGACATATCAATGGGTGAGATCTTTTCATAGATCAATAATCTTGATATCTTGAGTAATGTCAGTGCATGCTTGATGTTTCGAGCAGTATACATGAGCACTGTGTCCTGGTGCGCCAGGTTGATGATGTTCTCTTGAGGAAACACAAGTTCATGTTGAAACCCTACAGGTGGAATTTATTCCGTACATGATAAAGCTTGTGTGGTACTACTCAAGGTTTAGAAGTTAATTAATTATAGTTATCAGAGACTTACATAATTAATTAACGAACATTAAATCTTAAACACGGGGAATGGCTGGACTATAGGAGAAAGCATATTCAGAAATATGTATTAAATTGGTAGGTCAGTTTTACTTCTTTAGTGGAATGAAAGTAAAACTTAATTTATTTAATTATATCCTAAGTTTATTGGATATTAGAAATTAAATAAATTAGTGGGCCAGTTTAATATTCTTCTAGATCCCTGTTGTAGCCCAAATTAAGACTGCAAGTGGACTGGAGAAAGAATTCGAATTAAGGGCCCAAACCCAATAGGGTTTGGAGACCTAGTTTTCGTTCATCTCCTCATTTATAAGGAGAGGGGAATGAAAATTAGGTTAAGAAAACACAGCAGCCCCTCTTCATCTATTTTCTCTTATTTTCCAGAGAATCCACAACTCTATCAGTTGAAAATAGCCCACTTTATTTCTGATACGCAGTCCGGGAATACAATAGAAGATCTTGGAGTGGAATTGCTCAATCTATTGTTGCTATTTTTGTGAAGAAAAAGGAGGCTCCTATTTCATTTCATTCAGCAACAAGATCAGACCTTTGATCTTGTCCTCAAACCGTCAATTATTTGTAAGCCTTTTCGTTTCTATGTATTCCGCTTCTTTAGATTCGAATGTGACTTGAATGTTAATGTTATAGACATGTGTTTATATTCATATGAACATAAATTATATGATTTGCATGAACACATGATTTTAATTTGAACATCCAATAGATCCTGCGGGGTTCAATTCAAAAAAACCCCAACAATATGATGGAAGTGAAAGCAATTAAATTAAAGAACAATGCACGAAATTATTTAGTTAGTTCGTTAAATAGAGATTCCGACTACGTCTGGTGGCGCGCCAAGCCAAAATTTTTGTACTATATTTTTAGGAAAAGAATTACAATTATATCAACAAGCTATTTATAACAAGAAATCTTGTGTGTGTGTGTGTGTATATATATATATATATATATAATTACCAAAATATAATAAATATATGTATTACTATTAATCTCCATCACTTATGCTTTATAAGATGTAGTTTTGTCCCGCCTACTTTCGAATATGTCTTTTCATCAAAAGACAATCTACAAAACATGCAACAAATAGGTCTCCTGTTAAATATTCGAGAACCTTATAATTGAAGAAGAACCAATTCCAACAGATATTCAAACTCATCATTGAGGGACCCATTTTTTTGTACGTTGTGGGGGTGCAATTGGGACTTGAACAACACAACTGAAAATTCGTTAATGAGAAATATTGGGTTCTCTACCAAAAACAAGTTGTATGGAGTAGTGTTGGTGATAGGTCGTTGGCCTAATACGAATCGATGTTGCGACATCTAATATGTCATGGCCCTAAGCAGATGCGGGGAGCTTTGACTTTATGAGTAATGGTCTAGCAATAGGCTAAAGATGTTTAATAAATGATTCTACTAAACTATCTTGGGTATGAACATGAGTAACTGAATGTACAATCTCAATTCCAACTGCCATACAATAATTATTAAATACTTTAGATTGAAACTCACTATCATTATCAAGGCAAATCTTCTTGATTGTATAATTGGGGAATTGAGCTCTTATATTTATTATTTGAGAAAGTATTCTAACAAATGTTGCATGTCTAGTAGAAAAAAAACACGAGACCATTTAGTAGAAGCATTAATCAATACCATAAAGTATCAAAATATCCCACAAGGTGGATGTATTGGTCCATAAATATCTACTTGAATTATTAAAAAAAAAGATGGAGATTCAGTATTAACCTTCGTGTAAGAAGGTCTAGTGACTAACTTGACTTGAGCACAACCATCACATGAGATTCATTTGTTAAAAGAATCTTCTAGTTCTTTATATTAAGCCCATGTTAGTTATTAATTACTTGGTGCATCAGTGTTGTTTCATTTTTGCCAAGTTTAAATCTTTTTGTGACATTGAACTTCAGGTTCATGACATGATTTGCCTCAATTGCCTTTAATTTAAAACACATTAATCCAAACGATAAAGTTGAGAACTTTTCTTTTGTCTGCTTCTAGCCAGATACAAAAGAATTTATATAAAGGTATTCATTATTACCTTCTAGTATTGTCCCAATGTGGTATCCATTGCAGCGGATATCCTTAAAACTCAATAAATTTATTATAAATTTACTATACTAAAGTGCATATTATATAGTTATTTTAGTATTATTTGGTAAAATAATACAAGATTTTTCGAAACCTTCAATAATGTTTGATACTCCTGGTATGGTATTAACATCGTCTTCTGCCAATATTAGTTTGAGAAAATATCTCCTTATTGTGGAATAGTGTGCGTAGTTACACGACAAATATCACATAAGTTCATATTTTGGAATTCTTAAGGAATATAATAGTTGAACAATCGCTTGAGAAATATATTAGTAGAACAATCGTGGTGATAACGTGTTATGAAACTAGAGTAAAGGGGAAGAAAGTGATCAATAGTGTAGTTTATTATGAGAATTAGACCTTTTTTCTATAGGTTTAACATTATGGTTAAGGGGTAGAAAAGTCAATCACAGAAATGTAATTATTACGTGCATTTAATTACAAATTTTGAATATTGTGCATTTGAGATTCTGCTCATGTAAATCGACTAGCTACATTTTTATTTTCCCTCCTTTACTTCTTTGCTAATTTTTGTTACTTGGTAATAGATTATGCCATCTACTAAAATACTAATATATCAAGGAAAAAAAATAAAATCTCCATCACTTATGCTTTTATATATGTAGTTTTGTCCCGCCTAATGTTGGATATGTCATTCATCAAAATAATAATTTACAAAACGTGCAGTGAATATGTCTCCTGTTAAAGGTTCGAGGTACCTTATAATTAAAGGAGAATCAAACCTAACACATATTCCAATTCGTTGTTGGGGACCATTTTTGAACATTGTGGGGGTGCAATTGGGACTTGAACAACACAACCAAAAATTTGTAAATGAGAAACATCAGGTTTTCGACCAAAAATAAGCTGCATGGGGCAGTGTTGGTGATAGGCCATTGGTCTAATACGAATCAATGTTGTGGCATGTAATATAGAATGATACCAAACAGGTGTGGGGAGTTTTGACTTCATAAGTAATGGTTTAGTAATAAGTTGAAGCATTTAATACATGATTATACTAAACCATTTTGTGTATGGACATGAGTAACTAAATGTTGAGTGTCAATTCCAATTGCCATACAACAATTATTTAATATATTAGATTAAAACTCACTATGATTATCAAGATAAATTTTCTTGATTTCATAATCGGGAAATTAAGTTCTTAACTTTATTATTTGAGCAAGTAGTCTAGAAAATGCTGCATTTCTAGTACAAAACAAACATACAAGAGACCATCTAGTATAAGCATCAACCAATACTATAAAGTATCGAAACGGTCCACAAGATGGATATATTAGTTCATAATATCTTCTTGAATTCTTTCTACGAAAGATGGAGATTAAGTATTAACCTTCATGTAAGAAGGTCTAGTGACTAACTTGCCTTACACACAAGCATCACATGGGAATTCATTTGTTAAAGAACCTTATGATTCTTTATATTATGCCCATGTGAACAATTAATTATTCTGCGCATCATTGTTGCTCCAGGGTGCCCAAATCTATCATGCCAATATTTAAAGCTTTTTGTATCATTGAACTTCAGGTTCATAACATGATTTACCTCAACCGCCTCTCTGAATGAAGAGTACATTATAGGGGATAAATTTGAGAACTTCTTTTTTGTCTGATTTTGTCCAGATACAAAAATAATTTATAGTGAATGAAGTTTAATGAATTTGGTGAAACATTTTATTCTTTTGTTTTGTGGTTTTGAAGAATATTCTACTTATGATAATTTCTAATTCATGTTCTCTTGCATTTTCTTTGTAACTTTTATGAGTATTTGAAGTAATGTATTCTCTTATGTATGGTTTGTACTTTAGATGTTTAATCTCTGGACTTTTCGATTTCCTCCATTGTTGTCTTCTTGCTGCTTTTCAAGTTTCTTTCCTCTTTTGGCAAAGTTTAGGTAGTTGGTAGAGTAGAGCAAATGGGTTTAGCCACATTTGTGCTTATAGTTGGCTTGTAGTATAGAATAGCCTTTTAGGTTAGTAGATGTGTAAGATTAGCTTGTCTAACTTGTTTAATAGTAGTTTAAGATTATGTTCCCTCCAATGCTCGTGTAAGTTTATTTTGTGCTATTAGTTAATAGTTCATGACTTCATTAGCTTGGATAATGGATTCCTTCATATGGTTAATCATGTTCATGCTAGGTCTTATTTTATGTTATTTAATTTTTTTTGATGATTTTATGTTAGAATCTATGTGTCTTGGGGATAAATGAATATAATCAATTGGTGATTATCGGGTGTATAATTGAGAGTTAGGATTGAAAACCCTAATTTATTGATTAAGTGTTAGATAAATTACCAATTGATCATGGAGGTGAGTCTAGAACCTAGTTTTATTAATATTTTCAAAGTCTTCGACTTCATTTCTCATCATTTAAATTATCATTTTAGTTGTTAAAAACTCAAAAATCTAAAATTTGATCGTGTGTTTAGGATAGTTTTAAATTTATTTTCTTCTCATGATTCAAACACAAAGACCACTTCCGATTAGTATTTCTCATGAGATTTGACTTGAATCACCTCACCGCACTACGATTGACCTCGTTCTCTTGCGGGTGATCATCGAAACATTTGTTAAAATAGTGTGTTTGAGATCACTTCAATTATCGAGATGAATTTTCTTGATTATATAATCGGGGAATTAAGCTCTTAAATTTATTATTTGAGTAAGTAGTCTAATAAATGTTGCATTTCTAGTAGAGAACAAACATACCTGAGACCATATAGTAGAAATATAAATCAATACCATAAAGTATTGAAATGGTCCACAAGGTGGATGTATTGTTCCACAAACACCTTCTTTGTTTTTTCGAAAAACGATTGAGATTCAGTATTAATTTTTGTGTAAGAAGGTCTAGTGACTAACTTGACTTGCGCACAAGCATCGCATGAGAATTCATTTGTTGAAATAATATTATTATTCTTTATATTATGCCCATGTGAATTATTAATTATTCAGTGCATCAGTGTTATTAATTATATTATGCCCAAAGTTTAAATCTTTTTGTGTCATTGAACTTCAGGTTCATGATATGATTTGCCTCAATTGCCTTTATGAATGTAAAATACATTAATCCAAACGATAAATTTGAGAACTTTTTCTTTTGTCTGCTTCTGGCTAGATACAAAAGAATTAACGCAATGGTATTCATTACTACCTTCTTGTATTGTCTCAATGTGGTATCCATGGCACCAGATATCCTTAAAACACAGTAAATATCTTCTAAATATACTAGATTAAAGTGCATAATGTATAGTTATTTTAGTATTATTTGGTAAATTAATACAAGCTCTTTTGAAGCCTTCAATAATGTTTGATGCACTTGGTATAGTATTAGCATTGTCCTCTGCCAATGTTAGTGTGAGAAAATATTTCTTTATTGCGGAATGGTGTGCGTAGTTTCACGACAAGATGAGTTCATCTTTTGGTATTCTTGAGGAAAATAATAGTTGAACAATCGTTTGAGAAATATATTAGTAGAACAATCGTGCTGATAACGTGTTATGAAACTAGAGAAAAGGGGAAAAAGCGAACAAGAATGTAGTTTATTATGAGAATTAGAACCTTTTTATAGGTCTAAGATTATGGTTAAGGGGTAGAAAAGTCAGTCTCAAATATGTAATTATTACGTGCAATTAATTACAATTTTCTTTTGAATATTAAGCATTTGGGGTTCCGCGCATGTAAATTGACTAGCTACATTTTTATTTTCCCTCCTTTTCTTGCTGGCTAGTAATATTTGTTAGTTGGTATCAGATTATGCCATTTGTATCCCACAGGAATAATATTTTCGGGGTTTGAATCATAGGTTCAAACACTTTCAATTTTCCAAAGAATTCAATTCAGCATGTATAGATTCATTCCATTTTGGCCAATTATTTCTATTTTGACAATTTGCAATTGATTGTGGTTCAAAATCCTGACTTGATACTTCAAAGCAATATTAAAGGCGAGTATATCACCCACGATGATATTTTCTCTATCTAATACTTATAAGAAGATAAATAATTAATTGAGATCTCATTGTTTTCGGACAACTAATAGTTTTTTCAGGAACTATATTAGTTTCATGTGATTGATCAATTATTTTCGTCATTGTTCGGTCCCTATCTTGCACCTTTATCTTTTGAGATACAAAGTCTGGAACCAATCCGTCAACCAAGTTTTTGATGTATTTTAGATTCATCCACTAATGATACTTGTCCTGCAGGGACATGAATTCAAGCTGGTGCAATTGCAACGGGTATGAAATATTGTCACTTTTCTTGTATCAACAAAGGCATCAGTAGTTGATCCACAACCTTTTTCAAATGAATTATTTGTTCGACTTATTGTTCACATTGATTATTCCGTGGACCAAAATGTGACAGAGTCTTTTTATTCCAAGAAATACCATTATTGATGCAGGCAGATGCTATAAATAAAATGAACACTCAAATTAAACCTTTGATTCAAATACGAATCTCGGCATAATTGGTATAAGATAATAAATCTCCAATAAAAATAAACATTCTTATTTTATAATCTCAACAATTCCCCTAATAACAATCATTGACTACCTATTTATACTAGAAGCAAACTTGATGAACAAGAAATAATCTCTAATAATAATAAGACTCCAAAACAAATAAATATATTCTAGAAATATCTTAAAATATAATTACCAAAATATAACGAATATATGTATTACTATTAATATCCATCATTCTCTATGGGATCAAAATGATTCGTCCTCGATTCAGAAGGGAGATCGCTACTCAGCGAATTGTCAAACCAAGGAGGTGCATGAGCAGGACGTGATTAGAAAATATTTTTTGGCCATGGAGTATCATCAAGATGATGATAGACATAATAAACTCAACTCCTTGTGCGTATACGTCGCTGAGAGACTTAAGAAGTTGCGGTAATGACGTAGACAAAGGGGGGCCAACCTGGGCTCGATCCCACCCCTTCTTTGCTCTAACAGACTTAAGAAGTTTTGCATCCAAGGTAATTGTTATGAATGAATATGATTATAAAGCAATAAATAGAAAACATAAAGAAAACACATATTTACGTGGTTCACCAAATTGGCTACGTCCACGGGCAGAGAGAAGAACGGATTTTATTACTGATTAGGGTTACAAATTTCTGATCTCAAATACCATATTTATAGTATTGAGAGAATACACCAAATTGGGCTTAAGGCCCAAAACTGATTAAGACCCCCGTACAACTCGCCGAAGCGAGAGATTCAAGACATATCAACAAATCTCCACCTTGACTTGAATCTTCCTTGCAGATGCATCATTACAATGCCAAATGAACAGACTCCTTCTTTCTGCCTCAGATTTGCCCTCCTTGGGCAACTAACAGCTTTTGACGTTTAGCAAGTCCAGACAATGTCGAAACTTGCTATGTGGGATCGACTTGGTGAACATGTCAGCAGGATTATCAGCAGTACCTACTTTCATCACCTTGATTCTCTGCTCATTCCTCAGAAAATGATACCTCACATCAATATGTTTGGTCCTCTCATGATAGACCTGATCCTTGGTCAAACAGATTGCACTCAAACTCTCACAAAGCACAATAACTTGATCATGATGTAGACCAAGATCACCTACAAGCCCTTTCAATCAAATTCCCTCTTTAGCACCTTCTGTCAGTGCCATATATTCTGCTTCAGTTGTAGAAAGAGTAACTGTAGCCTGTAGAGTTGCCTTCCAACTAACAATAGAACCACCAAGAGTGAAGACATAACCAGTCATAGATCTTCTACTATCAACATCTCCAGCATAATCAGAGTCAGAGTAACCAATCACAGAACCATGAGCATCACCTCCATACAAGAGACCAACATCAGACGTACCTTTAAGATAACGAAAAATCCTCTTCACAGCTTGCCAATGCTCCTTTCTAGGTCATCCCATGAACTTACTGACAACACTCACAGCATGTGCAAGATATGGTCTAGTGCAGACCATAGCATACATCAAACTCCCTACTGCATTAAAGTATGGGACTCGAGACATGTACCTCCTCAGCTACAGACTTCGGTGTATAATCAATGGATAAATGAGTATTTGTAGCACTTGGGGTATCAATAGGCTTGGCGGTAGACATGCCTAATCTAGATAAGATCTTCTCAATGTAACTCTTCTTTGACACGAAGAGCTTCTTCTTTTCTCTTTCCTATATATCTCCATGCCCAGAATTTTCTTGGCAGCACCCAAATCCTTCATATCGAACTCAGCACTGAGCAGATCCTTCAACTTCTGAATATCAGACTTGGACTTTGCAGCTATGAGCATATCATCCACATACAGAATGAGATAGATCATGGAACCATCATCTTCTTTTTTTTGATACACACAACAATCATGTGGACTCCTGTTGTATCCCAACTGGATCATGTAACTGTCAAACCTCTTATACCATTGTCTTGGAGACTGCTTTAGCCCATATAAGGACCTCTTCAACTTGCAAACATAATCTTCCTTCCTCAGAGCCTGGAACCCCTATGGTTGAGTCATGTAGATATCATGTTCGAGCATTCCATGTAGAAAAGCTGTCTTCACATCCAGTTGCTCAAGTTCTAAATCCTGTTGTGCAACCATTGCTAGTAACACTCTGATGGAAGTGTGTCTGACCACTGGTGAGAATTTCTCATTATAGTCAACCCCCTCCTTCTGTGTGAACCCTCTTGCAACTAGTCGAGCCTTGTATCTCACACCCTCACCAGATGTGGTTTCTTCCTTCTTCTTGAATATCCATTTGCAAGTGACAATCTTCCTCCCCTTTGGCCGTTTGACCAGCTCCCAAGTCAGATTCTTGTCAAGTGATTCCATCTCTTCTCTCATTGCAGTGAGCCATTGAGCTGACTCACTACCTGAAACAACCTCTCTGTATGTGAATGGTTCACCTACAGATGGTTCTTCCTCTTCTACCTCGTCAGCGACTTGTAATGCATAAGTCACCATATCCTCAAAATCGTATCGCACAGGAGGCTTCACGCCTGTTCTCCTAGCTCTATCAATAGCTATGCTTATCTGGCGAGCTTCTGGACGAACATCTGAACTTGTAATTTCAGCAGTAGTATGTTGATCTTCTCCACCTTGGAGTTGTGATTCACTCTCATCGTGAGTGACTTGCAGCTCCACCTGTTTATCAACACTACTATAATTTTCTGCACCAATAGACTTCACAGCGGGGTTAAGCATAGGATTCTCATCAAAAATCACGTTCCTGCTGAATATAACTCTATTTTCTGAAGGTGACCAGATTCTATATTCCTTAACTCCATCCCCGAAATCAACAAATATACCCTTCTTAGCTCTTGGTTCTAATTTACCCTCACTAACATGATAGTGAACAGTACACCCAAAAACCTTCAACAATGAATAATCTACATGTTTATTAGACCATACCTCGTAAGGTGTCTTTCAATCAATGCCAGTATGAGGACCAAGGTTAATCAGATATTATGCCGTGTTTAATGCTTCTGCCCAGAACTTTCTAGCCAAACAGCATTTGAGAGCATGCATCTTGCTCTCTCCAGCAATGTCTGATTCATGCGCTCTGCCACACCATTTTGCTGCGGCGTGTGTCGTATGGTGTGGTGTCGAGCAATCCCTGCATCTTTGTAGAACTCGTTGAAATCAGACGAACAGAACTCCAGGCCATTATCAGTTCACAGTCGCTTGATCTTCTTCCCAGTCTTATTTTCTACCAACGTCTTCCACTGCTTAAATCTCTTGAACGCTTCACTTTTGTTCTTCATCATAATTACCCAAGTCATCCTTGAGTAGTCATCAATCATAGACACAATATATATATGGCCTCCAATAGACTCAACACGTGACGGACCTTAACAATCCACATGAATGTAGTCAAGAGTCCCCTTGGTCTGATGAACGGCCTTCTTTGGGAACTTGCTGCTATGAAACTTCCCAAACACACAATGCTCGCAGAATTCAAGACTCTGCACTTTATGCCCAGAAAGAAAATCCAGCTTTGACAAAATCTGCAACCCTCTTTCTCCCATATGACCGAGCCTCATATGCCACAGCCTGGTCACATCCTTGGTCTGAACCTCGGATGAAGCAACATCAGCATAACCTGTCACAGTGGAACCTTGCAGATAATATAAGGTACCACGTTTTAGGCATGTTAGGACCACCTTTGAACCTTGACAAACATACATAACTCCACCTTCACCTTTTAAACTGAAACCCTTGCTGTCAAGAAGACTCAATGATATCAGATTCTTCGTCATCTGTGGAACATGCCTGACTTCTTTCAAGGTGCAGAATACCCCATCATTTGTCCGTATCCTGACTGAGCTAATTCCAACCACTTTGCAGACTGCACTGTTTGCCATGGAAGCATTTCCTCCATCTATCTGCTCATAGGTCGAGAAGAACTCCCTGTTAGGACAAATATGGTACGATGCCCCAGAATCAAGAACCCACACATCATTACGATGAGACTGTCCAGTTGCAACCAAAGCCAGATCTTCTTCAGAATTCGTATCAGTTTCTGCCACAGCTGCAGAACCACCGACACCCCCTTTCTTCTTTTGCTTCCTCTTCTTCTTAGGACAATCATTCTTCCAGTGCCCTGGTTCTTTACAGTAATTGCATATGTCTTCGGGTTTAGGACCTTTTGAACCTTTTGGATTCGACTTCCCAGTTTTCTTCCCAAATCTCCCTTTTTCTTTACCTGTGACAAACAACCCCGATGCCTGATTTCCTGTGACAGAGCCAGTTGCCCGTTGACGGTCTTCTCTATTGTAGAGGGCAGATCGAACATCTTCCAGAGACAGAGTATCTTTCCCAGTAATAAATGATTCAACAAAATTCTCATACGATTCAGGCAAAGATATTAACAAAATTAAAGCATCGCCCTCATCTTCTACTTTAACATCAATATTACGCAAATCTAGTAAAGTTTTGTTTAATTTATCTAGATGATCACGAAGGAGATTACCTTCCAGCATGCGTAAACGGAACAGACGTTGCTTCAAGAGCAACTTTTTGGTTAGAGACTTTGTCATGTAGAGACTCTCTAACTTCAACCAGAGAGCAGCGACAGTTTCCTAATCAGCAACCTCGATGATAACATCTTCGGACAGACATAGCATAATAGTCGAGTGGGCCTTTTCTTCTCAAGTATTCCACTCTTCTTCATCTACATCCTTAGATTTAGGTTTTCCTGATAGCGGCACCCACAGACCCTGCTGCTTCAGCAGAGATCGCATCTTGATCTACCATAATCTAAAACTATTTCTCCCGGTGAATTTATCAACCTTTACGTTGAAAGCAGACATTATCAGTCTGCAAAAGAAACCCTAACGATGTGGAAATACCCTGATCAAGACGACCAGGCTCTGATACCAGTTTTTTATGAATGAATATTATTATAAAGCAATAAATAGAAAACGTAAAGAAGACACATATTTACGTGGTTCACCAAATTGGCTACGTCCACGGGCAGAGAGAAGAACGGATTTTATTACTGATTAGGGTTACAGATTTCTAATCTCAAAGACCATGTTTATAGTATTGAGAGAATACACCAAATTGGGCTTAAGGCCCAAAACTGGTAATGACATATCAACAGTAATGACGAGACAAAGGGGAGCCAACCCGGGCCCGAGCCCACCCCATCTTTGTTCTAACAATGCCAATAGTTATAAAAAATAAAATAAAAAAAGAAAATTATTAAAACTATATAGTTTAAAAAAATTATTTGGCCCAACCTCATTTCCATCCAAACAATGTTAAAAAAATAGTGAACTTATTTGATATAGCTCTTAAAAATTCCTCAAACTCTAATCCGTTTTTATACAAACAGTGTTAAAAATAAGAAAATAAAATAATAATTAACTTATTTAGCCTTAAGAATTTATTCTTTTGCCCAGTGCATGTTCACATCTTGGCTACGCCATTGATCCAAGACACACTGATAATCCTCATTAACAAGTGCAGAAGATGATCTTGACCATTTGTTGCACTAGTAGATCACAAACGTGTGGCACATGGTCCTTAATTGCAATATGGATAGTCAAAGGACCATGATAATTATAATTATTAATCACACTAAATGATGTAATCACACCATCATGGTTCCAGAAGAAACCTTGAGGTAAATCATGTTGGAGACGTTAGAAAGTGTAAAAATCTAATACACCACCATTTTGAATTTCTCACCATACGCCTTGTAAAAAGTTTGTGGTCTATTAGAATCGCCATTCACCTCATAAAATTTATCATCTTCCTTGTCAAAATTTGGTGACCCATCATAACTACCAATATCCTCTTGGTTTTCATTGCCAAATTCGGGAATAGAGTCATCACTGTCCACATCAGATACGTGCTCATCAAAAATTAGAGGACCATCGTAACCACAAAAACCAATGAAAAAGTATCCACATCTCCATTTTCAAATATTGATGGTTCAAGATCATCACCATCATTAGTCGGAGTGTCGAACGTAGAGACTGAAGCATCTAAAGTGATTTCTCTATCATCAAGTGATGCAACAGAAGAGCGAAGATGCCCGACCTCATGGGCTCCTCGTTACGATGCCACAACCCAATAAGAATCTTCACAATTCCCAGTGTGGGGTGTGCACGAATTCCTTATTTTGTGCCAACAAGTTAAGCTATTGGTGGATTTGAGCATTGTAATTCTGAATCTGGTGCTTGTCAAGAAGTGCATTGTAAACCGGTTGACGCCTCGAAATCATCATTGAGGATCGTGCCTGGTCTCTAGATACAAACTGACACAGGGAGAAGTTGTGAATAAAATGAACATTTAAACTGTTGATTCAAATATAAATACCAGTAGAATTGATAAAAGAGAATAAATCTCCAAGAATAACAAGCGTCCTTATTTATAAAATCAATAATTCCCCTGATAACAATCATTGACTACATATTTATATTAGAAGCAAACTTAATGAGTAAGAAATAAACTCTAATAATAATAAGACTCCAAAAAATAAATAAATCAATTCCTAAAATAAATAAAAATATAATCAAATAGAAGATAATACAAATATACACACATATATGTATATGTCTATATTATATAATTACCAAAAATAATAAATATATGCATTACTATTAATCTCCATCACTTATGCTTTATAAGATGTAGTATTGTACCGCCTAATGTTGAATATGTCATTCATCAAAATGACAATCTAACACGCAACAAATAAGTCTCCTATTGAATGTTCGAGCACCTTATAATTGAAGGAGAACCAATTCCAACATATATTCCAATTCGTAATTAGGGACCCTTTTTTTTTTTTTTTTTTTTTTTTTTTTTTTTATCTATATCAGCATCTGATACAAACTTGATGTGTGTCTAATTGTTACTATTTATTATTATTATTTTATTATGTTTTTGGTATTCTCGGGATCAACCAACATATTGTTTTTCTTTCATTATAAGATTTAAACCAAATAATAAAAAAAGGAAAGGAAAAGAAATATGTTTGTTAATTATTTTGTATTTAGGACAGGCAATGGTCAATCGTGTGGGCTACAACCTTGAGAGTAGTCGTGGAGTGTCGGTCAAAATGGCAGAGCACAAGAATGATCTATAGATAAAAATAAAACCCATCATCAAACATTGAGAAGCTACCGACAAGTAACGTTGCTGCCGCCACGACCACTGATAACCCTAGTGTTAGAGTAGAATGCTCGAAGTTCTAATTAGATTGGATTTCATTCTACTTGTATAATGATTTTATTGGAATTGTATTAATAAAGGCAACTTTCTTTATCTTATGTTTTCGCTTTTATTATAATTGTACGTATGATAAAGTCCTTAGATCAATTTAAACTATGAGATATGGTTGCGCATACGATGGCAACCATGGAACATGTCTCTAAGGTTTCGATCTTAAACTTGTTCCAAGTCAATGGGCTTTCGAGATAGGACATTGAATATCCCGGTAAGACTTGCGCATATGATGCATGCTTGTAAGATAAGGATGTTGCATTCCATTAACATCACCATTGTGACGCGAGTGCCTATATGTGGGTGCTTGTTGGAGAACAAGTTCATTGAACATGACCCAATGGAAATTCTTAACTGGAAGATATGTCTGTCGAATAAGAATTTCATATTGCAATAGTACATGATTAATCCTTGACTTGAGGTACGATGGTAGCCTTGTGCACATCGTGCAATACTTAGATTTATCTTTTGATTGCTTGACAATCGTAAAAGGGGTATTTTGGGCATTGTATCGATGTGCATGAAGGTTTGTCTGTAACCAACGAAAATCTCGACACTTGTCTATGGACAAGGGAGTATCCTGTGAATTTTCATAGTTTGTGATTCAAAAACCTTGGATAGAGCACGATGAATATTGATTCATAAATGAATTACTTAAACTTGAAATGAAATCACAGTTATTAAATCAATCGGATTTCGACTTATAACTCCATGCCCAAGATTTAATCGGGAAACTAGTTGTCGAAAGGATCGTACATGTATGGACTTGCAATTGAAATAGGTTTACTTGCTATTTCACCTACATTGGGTAGTCATGCTACTTGTTAGATGTTTCCGTGATTTGTAGGTTCTTGAAATTAAAGAGTTAATCTCAAGAAAATTAATTAATTAGTTTAATTAATATAATAAATTGTTATTTATAAACTTATAAAAGTTGTAAGCCTATTGCTAGTATTAGTCGTGAACCTAAAAGGGTCACACATAATTTTGGTTGTTGACATTTCAAAATTGATAACTTCAATGGTTGGAATAATTAATTAATTTAGATTAATTAAACGAGATTTTATTTTAATCCAATTGTTGGATTAAATATTTAATTATATATTTGATTATGTAATTAAATCTATTTTTATTAGAAATCTCAATTAAAGGAATATATTAAATTAATCAATTGAATTGATTAATTTAAATTCATGGGATTAATGAATTATTTGGATATTAAATTCAAGACCATGTAATTTTCTAGTAGGCCCTAATTGTAGAAGCCCACTAGAATAGTTGAAAACTTTAAAATAAAATTAGTTTATATTATATATATATATATATATATATATATATATATATATATATATATATATATATATATATATATATATAACAAAAAAAAAAAAAAAAAAAAAAAAAAAGGGTCCCTAATTACGAATTGGAATATATGTTGGAATTGGTTCTCCTTCAATTATAAGGTGCTCGAACATTCAATAGGAGACT